>JAVFBZ010160950.1:0-17754 GCA_032466195.1 Katharina tunicata | reverse complement strand
GTTGCATTTCTATCAAAAATATAAGTGCATATCACAATTGCACAGTTAACAGGTTGATTCCTAATCATGTTCATACCATAGAATCTCTCTTTTTACTTATGGCCTACAATATAGATTTGCTTTAAACATTCTGAAATTCGATTAAAAAACGACCGCGCGCCCCAACAGCACACGCTTGCCTAGTACAGTAAATGAAAAACGCTTTCAGTTTTATTTTAGCCCGTCCAAAAAGGCATTTTAACAGAGACTGCCCGTCCAATTGGACTGGTGGACGGGTGTCTGACTAACCCTATGATTGTGGGTGTACACCATTCAGGGATCAGCTACATGTATGCCATCTTTGTTTAGCTTTCGCTTTGTTTACATAAGTCAAGGATAAAACCAGTGCCAGTGAACTCTTGTGTGCCTAATTTTGTTTCTACTACAGAGAGATCCCTGGTTTAACCCACAATGCATTATGACAAACAAACGAGATATAATTGGAGGCCATATTTATAAACAAAAACATAATTATTTGAACTCCCCGAAAGCGAGTGGTTGATGAGAGTTTCCTGTGACCTGGTGCTCTTAGCTAAAGGGCACTGGGACCCAATGGAAGCCAATTTGTTTAGTGCTTGTAATTTTATATATTGGTTTTATGTTGCCAGTTGCAAAGCAATGTTGTTGCATAAGTGAATTATAAACCAATCAGTGAGTTACACTCAAGTGACATAAATAAGCTGTGTGCATCATTTAGGCTTTTTATTTTACAAGTCTTTATATTGATTTTTTGTATTTATTTGTTCACAGATGATCCGTTTAAATCTGAGACCTTTACGTCAGACCCATTTGCTTCAGAAGATCCGTTCAAAGAATCCTTCCCATCAGCCCCATCTGCTGCTCAGGTACACTTAACAATAATTCAATAAAACCACTGATGCTGTGTCAGCAGTTTTCATATACACTTATCAGAATTATGCTGTTATGTCGACTGCACAGTGCTGTAAAACCCCAACCAATCCACCCAACAGAGCATTCACTTGAAGTGGTTCACAGTTTTTAAATGTGATGGAGTCGCGGTATGCATCTTGACGTAACTGTCGTGATATAACTGAAATATCCTTGGGTACTGCATTTTAAAAACACTAATCAATCAATCAATCATTTTGCCGAGAATATCGATTTATTTGCAAATAGCCTTGAAAATGCTGCCTCTGGCTAAAGTCAGTATGTTCAGAGGAGATTCATGCCATCAGTAGCAGTAGATGAACATTTTTCTATTAGAGCATAATAATTCACCTTTTAAAGTTTTGTTAAATGTGTCAGTGTATTTAGTGAAGTGCACCATTGATAAATAAGTGAAATACATTTAAACGTGACATAAAATAGCTGTCAATCAATCATGTAATACTTGTTGAACCACAAACCGCTCCATTGCTCCCATTAAGTGATCTGATCAATAACTATGTTCCTGTCACATACGTAGATTGTGAGATCAAGTCGACCTTGATTAAACTACCGTTACTGGTCAACAAATTCGACCCCTTTACCACTTAACAAACTACATGTTATGCAAAGAGTTAGAAGTGGAGAAAAAACGATGTTGGAGTTTTTATAAAGTTCAGACTCAGACTGGAAGTTATAAGTTTTAGTTCCAAGTTCACATTAATAAATTCAATAAATTGCTTAAAACTTGTGCCCTGAAGGTGGAATTTGTTGAGGATTTAAGGTATGTTTGTGAAAAGAAAACGCGGAAACCACCAGTGAAAGCAAACAAAGTCAGGCATTATTAAATTATTTGCTTGTATAGATTGAAATATGCATGTGCCCTTTCTTATCTCCCCAGAATGATCCGTTTGCAGGCAGTGACCCATTTAGTGGGGCTTTCTCATCTCCTAAGTCTAAATCTTCTGGTTTTGATCCATTTGGCAGCAGTGGAGGTGGTTCCAGTAATACAAAGGTGAGACTATAGGCTTATCTCAATTTGTCGGAAGTGTACCTATATTTGTTTTAATTATAAAGGTACTGTTAAGTGTGTATAACTGACAATGCTATGGTTTTACAAGCTGAAGTGTGCTGAAAACTTGACAAATCACCATCTTCAAACTTACACTCATGGATGAAAAATATGTTTGTAACACAGATGTAGATAAGATTTATAAAACTATCGCCATTTGTTAAATTACTGCTGATGCTTTAATAATTTGTTTTCTGCAATTATGTAGTTCTCAGTAGTTAGCTTGCACATTTAATACTGATCCAATTTGATAATTATACTCACCCAATCAATCAAGCCCTCTGGCTAAGGGCAGTGTGTTTCCAGATTATATTCATGCTGCCATAATTAGCTGAGGAGGAACATTATCTTTCCAACAGCTATAACACTACATGTAAAGTGACAACACATTTTATGGCCATGTTAACAGTAGCTGTCTACTGTTGGAATACAGTGCAGTAAATATAAGTGAAATACCCTTGAGCACTGGTCCCCTGGCTAAGGGCAGCGTGTTACAAGCTTACGTTCATGCTGTCATGCTTAGCATGGGAGGAACATTGTCTTTCCAACAGAGCTAACACTTAAAGTGACTTTACTTTGTTTGGTTGTGTCACTGTCTACTGTTGGAATACACCACCGTCATATAAGTGAAATACCCTTGAGCACGGCGTAAAAAAACAATCCAGCAAGCAAGCTTGAGCACTGCATTAAACACCAATCAATCAAACAACAATTGATTAGCTTTGTGTTAACAATACATTTTTGGGTATTTCCTACTCCGATTCGTTTTTCTTCTTCACAGAAACCAGGCACAGATTTATTCGGTAGTGATCCATTTTCTCCAAAGTCCAGATCTAAGCGAACTGAGTCACCCACCCCAGCGCTTCCCCCTAAACAGAAGAAACACCCACCCCCTCGCCCTGCGCCACCTCGCCCCAAGCATAGCCCTGCCCCAACTAAACCTGCTACCACTGACCTCTTTGGCAGTGACCCATTTGCGGGTAACGACCCATTTAGCAATTCCTCTGCTAATACTACAGACGCCTTTGCTAATTTTGCTGACTTTAGTCCAAGTAAGGTATGTAAATAAGGCTTTGGTTTAGAATAGTGTTGTGTTTTGGAAACTTTGGGGGTTTTTTCGGTGAAAGTAAAGCCCTCTTTTTTCATTATTATGAAATAATAGGTTATGATAAATTAATAACTAGATATATAAGTGAAATAACTTCCATAATTGCACTAAATAATAGAAGAAATATCACAAACTGTTTATTTGATGCAGCAATGGTATTTGGCTGGAACCATATGACTTGGTTATGGTTTGCTTTTAAAAAAACGTCTGTAGAATACATTTATCTAATCTAGTTTTGCTCAATGCTCCTAACAAAGGAAGAGTTTTAATCCTGGGGGTCTTATTGCCAAAAAATTGATTTGTCTAAAAAATTCCACCAACAATTACATCAGTATTGATTGTAATCACAAAACTAAAGGAAAATAAATTTAAAATTAATTAAATTTAAAAGAAAAAGATATATAAAAATTAGATATAAACTAAAAGATTGGCCAACTGTTTCATTCGGAATTAATGCGACTTAATAAATATTTGCTCCTTCAAATATCATAGAATATGTATTGATAATTTTTATTCCCTGAGCATATTTGGCTTATGGGCCCGAAATAAATTTTGCTAAATTTGAATTCTGTCTATGAATTTAACCAACCAAAACAACGTTTTTGACATACCATGTTATTTAAGCCCTTCTAACCTGTAGCTATACTTTGTGGAGTTGTCATTCATATATCATTTTTGGTGGTTCCCTAGTCTGATTTTTTTATCACTTTAGAATTATTTGGAATTGGATTCGAATTTTGATAAAAAGAATTTAAAGCCAGAAAAGGCCCATTAAACAAATTTCAAAAATTCTTATATCGCCACAGCATAGCTGTAATAATGCTGAATGTGGCGTTAAACACCAATCAATCAATCAATCAATCAATCAAATTCTCATAACATTCAGAAGACAGTAGTTCCACAGATCAGTTAAGAGTTGCATAGAATAAGAGAAATATTTAACATGGTGGTACAGATAATATATTTCAGCTTTATAATACATTAGATATTGGACTTGTATGTATATTTTAAACTGATAATGGCATAATTAATCCAAAAATATTATCTATACCAACATGACTTCGTTTTTTTGACTTTCTCTTATTCTATGTTACTCTAATAACAATTGCAATGTATTTTATATTTTTGCATTATATGTTTTACTGTTCTCAATCTTTGAATCCTGTTTTATCCTTCTAAATCTTATTTGATTTTTCTTGACTTATTTTTGTATAATAAATGGTCAGCTTTCTATTCAATGGTGTGTTTTTCTCCTGTCTGCTTTCTAACAGTTTGAAGACGACAAGTCGGCTTGGGGGTCCAACCAGTGACCAATCAACACTCGGCTTACTTCTGATGTAATCCAACCAAATTTCATGTCTCTTCTATGTTTTATGTATTCAACTTATACCCTTACAATTCAAATTAAAATAATTTTCAAAATGTAAAACTGGCTGTCAGGGAATTCCGTATCAAATCCCGCCATGCTAGTGATATATATGTTTTAAAATTTAAGGAATCAAATTTGAATCATTAGGGTATTTGGTGTAATTATTTCTCTTTGTTTCTTATTATAACCCACATCTGAACACACTTTTTTCTCTACCTACATGTAGCATAACCCAGATTCATCACCCAAGAGAAAAATGTCCAAATTGAAGGATGTATGTTAATTGTCATGAAGAAATATGAACAGTTTTTTTTTTTTTTTTCTGTTTTGGTTTTCGTAGTTTTGATAAACGTGCTTTTGTAGCATTTACTGAGTATAAGAGCCAATTGACATTTTTCTCTTGATGTGATTACCTGCTTTAGCCTCCCCAAATCTATGCATGCTTGTCCACTACTATAAGTTTGTCTCAGTTGCATATGCATGTTTAATAATCTGTCTTACCTGTGCGTAAGTTGTGTATGTTGTATTATTTTTTGTGTTTTTGTTGTATTTATTCTGAGAATATTTGTAAATAAATATGTATTTGTGCTTAACCAGTGTATTAAAATGCACACATATTGTGGTGTTCAGTTAAATGTTAGCACTGTCTTGTACACATGATATCAATGTCACCTTACCCCATGTACATGTAGGTATATTTTGTGTCTTTATTTGTATTCTTTTTTTAATGGGGGAGGGGGGAGTGGTTATTGAAATACATGTGTGATGCAGTCTAATACCAACATTTTGTAAGAAACATTTACAAAGATATACATGCAGATTGAGGATGTCAATTTCTTGTTTTTTACTCTAATCTTGGCCACTTCTTAGGTCCTGGCTAAAAGAGTATAATTGTATAATTTTACTTGCAAATTGTATTCAATTGTCAGTCCCCTAAAACTAGCACTTGTAAAACACTGGGTATTATTCTGAGCAAATCATTATTTGAAAGTATTTCAGGCATGTCCTTAAATTGAATTTAAATCGCTAAATTGACGTCTTTGAAATAGCCTCAGAATATTAAGAAATTAGTTCCTCCTTAAAAATAAACAGTAGACTAGTATAAATTCTTCTTTTTATGTTAGAGAATTTAATATTTGTATTATGTCTTAGAATCTATATTTCTCACTTAAGTTACTTACATGTTTTTATTTACTGTTTGTTTTAGACCTCTTCGGGTGATGATATGGCCTGGGCGGTCGAGGAGAGTAAAGAACTGGAGAAGGAAAGGAGGAGGATTAAAAAACAAGAAGATTCAGATTTAAAAAGGGCTTTGGCTTTAAGCAAGAAAGACAAATCTAGAGAAAGTCATGCTTAGGTTACCTCCCTTGTTGTGTAACTCTTCTGTGTATAGAGCTTATAAGTATTTTTCTTTTTCTGAATGCAGTATTGCTATTCACGAGAAGAGTCTTTCTTGGTAAATGATTCTATCTGTAGGTTTGTTAAAACGAAAAGTCCGCCTTTCTAAGGTTGAAAGTCTTCATTTTACAATGGAAAACAAGGAAAAAAAAATAAAAAATTCCTCACTGGCAAGTGTTAGCACAAAATGTAGTTGGGGGGAAATGGTGTTTATGGTAACTTTTTCAATATTAATATATCAGTTACATTTGCTCAATTCCTTTATTTTGTTTTTCATATGGATTTAATTTTCTGAAAATACAGAAACAATTATTTGCAGCAGCTGCTTTGACTGATAAAAAAGAACTTTTTGTATTATGTTTTGAGGAGAAATAACGGGTGTGTATTAGCAATCTCAACAAAACCTAACAATATCAAAGGAAAGAAAATGTAATTTGTAAATTAAATGTGTCTTGATTTCATATTTATAGACATAGCCATTCATTTTGAAATCGACAGTAACTGGTTGTTGTATTCCACATAGAGATCCTAATTAGCTCAGCATTTACAATGAAAGGAAAAAAAATGGATTTTTCTGTATTGAGTTGCAGGTGATGAGGTTAGAGGTAGAATCATGCTAGTTCTTTTTAAACTTACACATGTATTTACATTTTTGCCTCTCTGCAAACTGTGAAATAATGCTGCAAAAACATGCCCAAAAAAGTTGTAAGAATGTTTTAGGTGTAAATAGTGTCAATGTTTATCAGAGTAAAATAAAATTTGTAGAAATTGCCAAATTTACAATGTATTAATTTACAGGTATATTTTCATGTTATTTGTGAGTCCTTCGACACCTTTTTGTATGGTGTCTATGTAGCACTGGTTTCATTCAAACAGATTAGCGCGGCTGGTTTGGTGGGGGCCTCCTGTGCCCTGGTGCTCCCTGAGCTTAGGGGGACCAGGAAGTCAATTTACTGGGTGTCCTGTTTTTCATCCTGTAACTGTACACGGTGGTATCTTCTGTGTTGCCAGTGTGAAATAAACAAAGACAAATTGGTTGAAATAGCTTCCATCCTACAAATGTGCCAGATCTTTTCCCTGCTATTTAAACATGTTTAAGGCATGCTAACAGCAATTTGATTGGGGTAATTGAAAAAACACATGCACAAATCTAGTCAAGAAAATATATCTTAATTACTTTTGAGCAGCTTTATGTATTCGCATGCAGTTAAGTGTTTTCTGTACAAAATTGTGTTTTCTGTCTTATGACAAACTCCATTAACTTTAATTAGGTATGTTCTAAGTCGTTCACTGATCATTTAACATATTTTTAATGTTCCCTAATACACATTATGCTAATAAACTGTTTGAAAATGAAATTATAAAGCTGTAGGAGAAACAGCCTAGGTACATGTAGCTGGCAATGTAGTTCAAATGGCGGGTAAAATATTTTGGAATGAAGAAATGTACAAAAGTGCACAAAGGTCATATGCTTCCAGCTATTATCCTAGTCAGCCAATGTTTGTTGTTTGTAAAGTTTCTAAACTCTGGTCAAATACAAAAAAATAACTTTGCAATTTTATTCAAGATTTTGGTCACTTTTGGTAAATTTTCCATGATCGCTATATAAACATAAACATAAACATAATTTGGGCCTTAAAATATTTTACAGGTTGTTGTTTGCACTGTTCCCATTTAGTCTCCTAGGACCGGTTGCTCAAAGCAGTGTTAGCCGCTAATACCAGATTAAATCGCCAATAGTGGTATTAGAGATACGCTTTCAACATGGCGTGACGTCGTCTAATCTAGGTTTAATTTTAACACTGCTTTGAGCAACTGGCCCCTGCCCTTTGTGCTTGTTTGTGGTTACTCTCACCTCCATACTGGTATTAAATATTGCACTCACTCGGAAGTCATCGAATGGACTGTGCACATCAGCAAAATAACGAGAAATCACGCGAGGTTTGGCCCATTGATATTGCACTGTTATGTGTCCTTTCTCTTCAGCTTGTCATTTGTTATTGACATCGCCCTGATTGGTTGAAATTTACTCAACCAATTGAGTCCTGCCAATCACGAATCACTCAAAGGCCTCCACCCTTTTGGGGAGATTCAGCATTTTACA
Organism: Katharina tunicata; assembly: GCA_032466195.1. Lineage (NCBI taxonomy): Eukaryota > Metazoa > Mollusca > Polyplacophora > Chitonida > Mopaliidae > Katharina > Katharina tunicata. The sequence continues at coordinate 9,779 of JAVFBZ010160950.1, read as the reverse complement.
GAACACATACAATTGTTTGCTTAGATGCTATTATACTTTCACAACTTGGAAAAAATTGACACTGATACGTGATTGAACTTATAGGTGATTTAAGCTACTACCAGCAAAACCCTTGATCTAACGTGTATTCTTTGTTTTACAAACTTTAAAGTAACATAATCACTCAAAATTAGGGTTTTACAACAAATTCTGATTGCCTTGATTTCAACCAACTTTGAAGTTTGTGCATAAACTGAAACAATTACTTTGAAATGAAAATTATTAAGTTGGTTCAAGGCAAGTAATAGCCAGGAGAAATCATGCAATAATTCGAATTCAGCGTAAGGAAGGCCGGCCATTTTTCCTAGTATGCCTCGAGTAAAGCTTTTGATCTCGCCGGGTTCATGACCTTACATGGAATAAGTTAAGAGTTTGAATAGTGGATGGAGGCGGGGTTAATTGACGTTTGACTTGGTGCAGGTTCGGTACATCATAGGGTGGCTCAGTTATGACAGCTGATTAACACATCCACATAATAATATTCTGCCAGAAAATTCAGTTTTTGTTTTTTTTAATTATAAAACTATCTTTCAACCTACAAATTTGATGTTGGAATTATTAGAAAGCCTCTAACTTGTACTTGAGAAAAATATCGATTTTTCATGAGATTCTGTGATAGTCCAAATTTAGAACTTTTGAGTGCGTATGTTACTTTAAGCAGCTGAAGTCTTATGAATTCAACCTTTTGGCAACTTTTATCTGGCCCTGATCAAACAAGCTTAACACTTTTTGTCACAGAACGGTGGCTTGTAATATGTTATAAAACTTTTCCTGTTTAAGATATTAGTATTAGTTATGTTGTGTCAATTTCAATTCCTCTATATCGCTTATAAATTATCTACTGTCAATGTAAAGTGAAAGATCATCCATCCGATGACATGATTTAGACTTTTGTCTACATTCTGATTGGCTGTAGATCTTTCCTACGTAAATCATGTTACCCTGTCTGTATGATGTCAAGTTGTGGTGTCTATATTTGCTAGTCACGTGACTTTGATCTAGGATGAAGTTCTTGATTTTCATTTTACCTCTAAATCTTGGATAGAAGGTGCAGTTGTTAGTTAACAGATCTTAGCTGTATGCTTAGCTTTAGTCTAGTAGTGCTTATATTATTCTGACCGTGTAAAAAAATATATATAAAAGTTGCGCAATGTGAAGACGAGAGAATGTGTGATATAACAAACAAAACGACTGTGAATGATTTTAGCTTCTGTACATATTCCACAGTTATCATTAAATATGTCAATGACAAACATGGTGTGTGTTGTTTGTAATTTTACAGAGGCTCTATGATTTAATGAGATAACGAAATCAGTATGCAGCAACTTACACAATCAAATAATGGGAATTCTCTTAAAGAATTATCCCCTTGTTGGAAAGCTTATCGTCCTCTCGCCACATTCAGCCAGAAGGCATTTGGTCTTCGACAAGAAATTATTATTTTTCATTCCGCCTATTATTTGCGTGCCTGCTAAAAGTCACATACGCACCCCACAATTCAGTTTTTTGGGGGGTTTTCACGAATTATATATATTTTCATCAAAAAGTAAGAGGCGTTCCGTTAATTTTACTCCCATTTGAAGGTAAAGGTAGTATAAAAGCTACAAAAAACCTGAAAATTATGCCAGAAATTTTAATCGGAAATGTGTCAATCTGCTTTCACATCTTAGACACACTTTGATGTACCGACGTCAACCGTGTAAGCCACACCCCTTACAAGGGTCAAAATGTTGGCTCGTTACAAACAAGGTCATTCACCGCGGCTGGATCAAAGTCATTATGAGCAAATATGGCCAGCACTCTTTCCGTTAAATTTAAATAACTGCTAGATTTCTCCTGGTCCTTGCAAGCTTGGTACCCAATGAATCATTTTTAGTTTAACGTGACTGTTTTAATTTTTGAACAAACATCAAATCTTGTAAAAATCAAGGCAAACGGAATTAGTTTAAAATACAAATTGTGGGTGCGTAAGTTGTTTTGAACACACCTGCACCCTGGAAATCACTGGCCATAAATAAGAATTGAAGTAGAAGTCACAACATCATTGGTGAGAGACTACAGCGACTATTTTGCTACCTGTAACGAATCTTTCATTTAACTGAGGCACCATCGTCAGCGTTTGTACCAAGTCGGAATTTCCATCGTGTGAACAGTTGTTAAATAATGTGAATATTCCTAGTATTTGCGGGTGAAGAAGCGAGACGAAAAACTTCAGATAGATTTTACGCCTTGATTCTGTTCAAGCATCAAGGCGCCGATATTATTGCGTTATCGTTGCAATAACTTGCAAACATAAATGGGGTACGATTCCACTCATCTTCGTGGATCTTTCCAGAACCTCCACATTTTAATGGCAATTTTATGGACAATCATTCGGAAGGAATGGCAATTCTGGTTCGCCTTATTTAGTTTTTCGTTAAATTATTTCGATGCATCTCTTTTCATTAATGAAACTGTTGCCGTCGTTCTAAAATAGAGAATCAAATCATTCCCCCTATCGTCGAGTCTTAATTCTTCTCAATCTCGAGAAAGGTACTAGCCTATTTAAGTATGTGCTACTGTCAGTTTTTGTCGCTATAATTAATAGACCTTCATGAAGTAAAGCACAGTCTCAAAAACCAAAACTGGCACAACATTATGTTTCGGAATAATGCTGTATGACATTCATTTCATTGTTCATAGTTGGCACTATACATTCTTTTTTGTACAGATGTTTACTGAATTAAGTGCTATTTAATTATCTGACTTATTAACATTTAAAGGATCTTGAATCCCACGCATCCTTAAACACCAATTGAATTGAACTAAAACATATGAGGAACGCTATCGGTGGGTTCTAGGATCATCAACGTTATTGTAGTAGTATCCTAAACTGCGGTTTCACGCTCATTATGTAAGAGTGCTTTCAATAAAATAGATGTATCTTATGTAACTGTGAATATGATTACGCTGCCTCGTTATATACTGGTAATTTGGGCTCCCCATTGTGGAGTGGTCTGAAGGTGTTCTACAGATCCTCCGAGTTCACAAGTTCAAGCTTGAACTGTATGTCGGTTGGTCTGCCAGCGACCAGCGGAATTTCGTGGGTTTTGTGGGATCTTCTCAGTTTTCCTCCCACAATAAAGCTGACCAATGAACCTGTAATTGTGACTTATAGTCTTTTTGATCTAACATCGGGAAATAAAGAATAAACAAAATAAACATCGTGCCGGTGTTCAGTCTAAAAATAGGCTCTACATCATTTATTTGCAATATATATACATACATCATCGACAAAACACCCTGATTTTAGATTCTCTCACATTGAGACCTGGACAAATATACCTTCAATTGATTTATCTAAATACTATACCTAACGTCTTTCTGAAGTTGCCTTTGAAAACATATTGAGGTGTATAAAAATTTACCTGGCGTAGATTGTCGATTGTAGTCTCCTTACATCCATTGAAAACATTGCAAACCATTTTGTTTAAACTGTTACTGAATATCTATTGATTAATCGATCTACATATTAATATCTTACATTTTTGACGACTTTCAAGCTCTTTTGTCGCCGATTGCAAAACTAACAAATGTTACAATCAAGAAACAATAAAACATTTCAAACCATGAACTCGCGAAACAAAGCGACAGTCTATCGTCAAGAATCACAGTCCTTACATCTGGTACAATGAGTCAGAAGACCCGGTTTGAATGTATTCTACTAAACTAGAACTTGTCAAGTTATAGTTTGCCATTATATTCCTTGCACCAAAGAGTGTTGTGATGTCCACAAATGAGATTATATTGCTATATATCCACAGCAGATGCAGTAGAACGTACTTGGATCATCTTAAAGTATGGTCTACTGTTTCCTCTCTCGAACAGAATATTGCCAATGTCTCGTTTAAATTCTGAATTGAGAAAAGCGTTCGAAGCCAATATAAGGAACCCAAATACACCAGAATGCTTCCCTTTTCCGTTGTGCTCTAAACACGATTTATATCGCCAATGTCCTATACACATAGTACGTATATAGCGAGAACGGAACACATATTTGGATGGCGAAACTGGGTCTGTGTCAAAGAGAGCGCAATCTTGTAATTTATCATTGGGATCCTATTCACATGTCTTTAAAACAGATTCATATATCCTGCTTCTTTGAATTCCTAAAAACATTTCACAGTTTCGGTCCTAAACTGTACAACTGGAACCTGGGCATCGAAACAAAATCATCCGGCTGCTCTACCTTTGTGGCATAGTTTAACGTACAAGAGTGGTTTTTGGTAGATCCTTGCATTGTTTTGTACTCGAAGTTTAACGACTTACAGAGCGATTCGTGGACGCATCGTAAGGCACATTGAACCAATGATATTCGCTCAATGTGAATCAGTTCACACCCACGGAGTCCAAAATCGGCCTGAGATATTGAGAACAGTGTAGCTCTCAACTTTGACAAATCTGCAATAAAATGATGAAATAAACATTAGAGACAGAAGAACCATATTCTGGTCATGTTTTTATATGGATTATTAGTTTCATTTTGGAATTAAACTGGTTGTCGGGAGTCTCCTTTCGCTGTGATGTTTACAGGCGTCAGAAACGCACTTCACGTCACTCATTCATCACATGATTATGATGCCAATGCCAATGAGATCTGCGCAGGACAAGAACATATTCAAAATTGTATTCGATTGCACTCGATCGTTGCACTACTGATTTATAAAAAAAGAAATGTAACAAATTGATTTTGACCATTTCCTTTACTCATGCTTGATGATATTCCGGATTTTTTTTAGATCACATGCGTTATAACTACCGGTACAAAATGTAGGCAAACCTGTACACTGCACTGGTGTAGAACACACTTCAGACTGAGTTCCGCTCCCTCCACATTCGTCTCCGCCGCCAGAGGGAGCAGGCTCATCACACGCACGAGATCGTGTACGATGTCCACTTGCACACGTGACTGAGCACGCGGACCACGCCTGCCATTCTGACCATCCACCGTTGACAGCACCCACATCTGTGAACATTAATTTAGCTTTAAAGTGTCTTAGCGAACCATTTAAACCTGCGAAGATTATATTACTTTGTGTATTTTGACTAGGATTCATGACTTTAGGCATATTCACAAACACGTATTCAACCCTTTTATTTGGATATTGCTCCCAGAAATAGTTTTTTGTTTCAATTCGCGCAAAAGAACTGGCTTACCGACAAGTAAAATAACCGGTTAAGGTTGTTTTAGAAGATGTTAAAGGAACACTTTTTAACTTGACGTTAAGTATTCGTCCAGCATTGACATTTTCTTTCTGGATTATTTAGGTGTGTAAAATACGGAGGAACATTGATATTTACCTTTATCAGGAGCAATGGATGTACACTCGGCTAAAGCGCATGTTTTCGCCTCGGAATTATCCCCTGTGCAGACATCTCCTCCATCGGATGTAGTTTGGTTAACACAGAGCCTCTCTCTGGTTTGTTCTCCTGTTCCGCACATCACAGAGCAGTCTGACCATACACTCCAATCTGACCAGACTAAATTGGTGCTTGTTTCTTTGAAGAGAGAATAGCAATAATACATAGCGGGATGCGTGTTTGGGGGTTTACACCGCAGGGCCTACTTTAGGTTATTTCACTCATATGAGGGCTTGCCAAAGCAATGGGTGAAAGAACCGCCTACGACACTGAGAACAGAGAAGGCACTTCAGTACAGAACAGAACAACACAACAAATCGGCTTCCAGATGCTTGTTCGCTCAAAGAGCACCAGGACAAAGGAAGCTTCCGCCCAACCACCCGCAGTGAATTGTATATCATGTTTAAAAAATCAACTCGAGTATACACACAGGCTATATCACTAAACTACGTAGCTTGGCGTCGCAGAAAAAAAATTATACTAAAAGAGACCATGGATAGGGTTTGCCAGGTACAGAACATTTTGGACGAGTGCCATTTATGATGAATTAATTAAAGTGTTAGGAAGATTTCCAACTCCGTAAATCAATATGAGAAGAACAAGTTCGTCTATCATTGTTCAAACAATTTTCAACGCTATTCCAGTTTGGTCAAACATTTTTCATAAGTTCTCTGACTTATTTATTCACAGGATCATAAAATAGAATATTCTTGACGTTGTATGACGGTTTCGTCAAGGTTGAACGATAGGTTTGGTGGGATTTATGCAAAACAATTGAATAAACATTTTGATTTAATTTATTCTGTGTTTCATGGTGTATAGTCTCTATAAATGTTTTACACTAGTACTTTAATACCTGCATATAACAATTGTATACACACCTACACAGTCAACTGCACTGCAGCTTGTTATCTCAGAGTTATCTCCCGTGCAGTTGTTCCCGCCAAAGGATGGAGCTGGGTTGTCACAGAGCCTCTCTCTGATTTGTTGTCCAGTGCCGCACGCGACGGAGCAGTTTGACCACGACGCCCATCCAGACCAATTTCCATCTTCTGCGAATTATACAAAGTTTAACTTAAATATTTAACTAGGATGTATTGCTTTAAAGATTCTGTATTTCTAAACCATATCATAAGTGTGAGATAATAAATCCCTCGTAGGTATGATGTTCTCAATTGAAAACGCCAAGGGGTTTTTGGTTCTAAACAAGTAATATAATTTTGTTTATAAATATAATTGACTGAGTGAAGGTAGACATCTATAGAATTATAAAAATCCGTAGATTTGGTACTCACCTGCTCACGTTCTCATGCAGTCTTGTAATCAAAGACTTATTGCAAAAGTGAGTGAAAAATGGTCTGTGTGCTTTATATGGACATCGATCTAGTTGCTACTTATCATGAAAAAAAAAATCACTTACAGTTAATCAGCAATAGACTAAAATATATGGCTTTCAGTTTCGGATAAAATGGTCTGCTTTCAAGATCTACTCATTCAGAAACTATTCTTTTCAATAACCACTGACTTCTCAAAAGTTTAATGTCTTTGTTTTACATTTCACAGGCAATGATATGAATACTTGGCTTGTACACATGGCCATTGTACGAAGTTGGCAACCACACACCAACTATAGTTACTTAACAGTCTCTCAGTGATACAATTGTTCACATCGATATTTCCGCTATTATACGGTTGGAAGAGTGGGCACTCTTAATCAATGCATGATTCGATACAACCGAGGAATGGTAGTACGATAGGAAATCTGACAAAGCTCTTTGCGGGATACTTCGTCCAAGAACTAACGTCAAATCATGCTAAAAAGCTTCTTGTTCTAAGATCAAGAGGCTTGTCAACATGTTTTGCACGACGGATTCAAGTGACAAGTAGTGGCCTGTCAACAATACCACTTATGGCGTTTCAAGCGAGCTCAACAATATTTCGCTGAGGAAGAAAAAAACTAAATGAACCATAATTAGTTATTATCCGCTAGCATGAACCATTTTCAGTAACCTTGAGCTGTTTACGATATTCTTTGCCTCGCGTTTCACAGACAAACATTATTCACTTATAGGCATGGTATATAATAGCCATTGTAGGGAGTTGCCTGACACACTCTTATGAGAATAATTGGTTATACAGCCTCTCCATGGTGGCATAATTGTTCGTATCGATATTTCCTTAACAGTACGGTTAAAAGGGTGCCCAATTAATCAATAATGTGTTTATGTTACAGAGGAATCTGTGGGATATCCAGTAAAACTCTTTTGTGAATTCGTCTTTGAAAACATAAATCGCATCCGGCTAAAAAGCCCTGTGGCTTAAGACGAGAGCTTACTTAACATGCTTTTCCCTTTAAGGAGCAAATAATTTGTTGACAACAATAGGCCTACACGTTGTATAATTTTGCTTAAGAGGTCAATGATTGTGATCACTTAAATTAGGAATCTTTATTACATATTCCTGTATTCTGTATCTATTATATTATGAGAAACTTAAATACAGTAAGAATTCATTTAAATTGACCTCTTTCACCAATTTTGTCTGTTTACGAATGAATAGTCTGTGTCGTACGTTTCTTAGAAAAACATGCACAAGAACACTTCACATTTACTATAATTTTAGCAGCAAATACCAGAGGTTGTCAATCACACGCTAACAAGAATAAATTACACTTCGTATAAAATTTACAGTTCGATAGACACTCATTTATATTACTAGTCACGTCGATACTTCCTCAACAATACAGTTACAAGGGCGTCCCGATACACACGCGGAAAATCTAGTAAACCTCTCCCTTGATGTGCTTACTAGGAGGGTTGTAAACATGTGGCGTAGAACAGATTTAAGGGAAGAATTTCGTGTTGACAACAATTCTCGCTATGTATGGCTTTTCGAACTAGCAAAACAGTATTTTTGTTAATAAAGAGATGGTAGTTACTTGCAGTTGCATTAAAATACGTTTCAACGAACGGGTATGAAAGTGAACTTCTACTGAAAAACAGTTTCAAAGTCGAATACAGAATGTCGCAATAAAACACCAATGAAAAACATAAAACAATCGTGCAAAAAAGAGTAAAAACAGACAGTAACATAAGACATTAGATAAAAAAAAATAAAACACGATATATGCTTTAAAGAAGAATCGAGCATTTTGGATTATATACTTTTTTAATATATTGCTACATTTCACGATAGTATGATTTTATCAAGGCGTGTCTTCCATCTAAACACCATAAATTCCGTCAAGGATGGATGTCATCTGTGATCAACGTTCATACTTACATAGTGTTTATTGGACTTATAAATGAAATGCTTTAGATGGCTAAATGATTTTACCAAGGCGTGTCTTCCTTCTACATACAATAAATTCCGTCAAAGATGGATGTCATATGCTATCAATGTTCATACTTACATAGTGTTTATTGCACCTATAAAATGAAATGAGATGGCTAAACGTCAGATTTTCTTTACTTTATTATTTTATTCCTTCCGTGTTTACATTTACCCTCCCCCCGCCCCAACCTTTTTTATTTCTCTGCTTTTGTTTGTTTTATTATCACACTGAGCTAAAAGAATATCAGTATTAAATATAATAATGAGCGCGATTAACGTATGGATTCGACAAAGAGAACGTTTTACATCAGCCGTCAAAACAAACGCACATTTTTCCTAGGTTCTCATTCTCTTCCAGACACATTTGCACAACACTTCACCCAAAAGCGGTTCGAGTTTTGAACAATCAAAAGCTGGCAACCGGTAGTTCGATGGTAATCTGTAAGCACACACCATCGGTTATTTCTAATGGCTTCTTAAACTCAATATTAAACTTGTCCACTGAAGGAATTCGAAATCTAAAGCCTTAGGGTTGCTGACAATACGGGTTTCATCAAAATTCATTAGGAATAATATATTTTAAATACTACCGTAAAGTATATTAAAGACTGTCTTAAGCTTAACAGTATAAGGTATAAAGACATCTCCCGAAATATTTGCCTAACATGAGCTTTAAATCAGAATGGAATCAATGTACTATGGATGGTAGGTCTCTGTGTACGTTTAATATCGAGATTTTCCAACAACTGGAAGCCCATTACAATGCTTATTTTATCGTCCAATAATGAGTTAATTTTCAGGCAGAGTAAGGCACATAGAGCAGTGTAAATCTTTCACCGTATACATTTCACAAAATGGGTTCAAATACTAACATTTTCCTGAAGCCTATCCCGATTACGATTACTATCTATAAAAGGGTATCAGGACATTTCCCCCCTGGACATTTACCACCCCCCCCCGGACACTTTTGCCCCCTTAGGACTTTTGCCCCCCAGGACAACCACCCC
>JAVFBZ010160928.1:0-17757 GCA_032466195.1 Katharina tunicata | reverse complement strand
AGAGTTGTGGTCAGAGTAGTTTAGAGAAATAGGGTTGAAGCAGAGGTTTTCTAAGAAATCAAGATCAAAACAAGTGGTTGGGGGTGAATGGTCACTATGTATGGGCAGATTTGTTTCGCTATGGAAAGGTAAAAGAGAACAAGGATTCGAGAATGGAACAGTATCATCGTCGCTATTCATTGGTTATATACATGACACCTGCGAGTTGTAAAAGAAGCGTAACACAGACTATCCTACGTCTTAACACATTTCCTAATGTGCATGAAATAATACTCGTCTAAGGAAATACTAGAAATGAAACTTGTTTACGTGATTAACCTCAGTTTCCTCAGTTAAAATGTCTCGAATAATTTTTTAATTTTTAACAAATTCTCTTTACTACATTTTGCATATAGATTATCTCGAATTATTTATTGCTAATTATTTATTGCTTGCATTAACCCGGTCGGCAAGGCACGAATATTTTTTATCATGTACAGCTTATATGATTCAAGACTATCTCCCACTTAATGACAAGAACTTTCCTCTGTTTTAGTTGGTTCATATTTTCGTTATTAATTTGACAGGGAAATGCAGTGTCACACTATGGCTGTCATCTTATTTGGTTTATTAAGCAATATGTTTATTTCCCGTGAAAAGGCGGAAATGTATGATGGGCCAAGTGCAGCTTGGAAACTGACACTGAACTGACGTGTGATCAAAAAGTATGAAGAAAAACTATTCAACACGTAACGAAGTGCACCGAAAACGTGCTAATGTTCGCCAGAAACGTCTCGTTCTTAACTAGCCAATGAAAGGACTAGGAATAAGCATTATATGTTATACGCAAACCGTAAGTAGTTACATTCACGTTGTGTCATAGCCAATGAAAAAACGTCTTGCAAAGCGAAACAATTTTGTGTTTTGCTATGTACTTATATTTATAACGTGTACAAAAAACCCCAGTCCTTTGATTGGATGGTTAAGAAGGAGAGGTTTCCGGTGAGCATTTGCACGTTTCCGGTTCACTTTGTTACGTGTTGAATAGTTTTCTTAAAAAATTTGATCACACGTCAAATCCGTTGTCTTATGTGAAATTATTTTTCCTGACTATAGTCGATTGCGACGAAGGCCACGTAAGATTAGAAAAATTGACGAGTAATCAAAGTTTCACGGCTTGTCAATAGCTTGGAGTAAGAGTCTTCACAAAAGAAAAATGATTTTGTAGAAGCCACCTAACCTCCATGCATCTGCCGTGTATCTCTTTAAAGTAAGAGAACGCTTATGATTAACTCATGCTTACATTCCGATAATATGTGAAACAAGAGAAATAGCAGTATTTGTGTGTTGTTTTACTCAGTGGACCTCGACTGTACAACATCAAGTCGAAAGTGTAAGATCCAAAACTAATGAAGCCAGACATGTTTAACTCCCAGGAAAACGCAATATTTGTCAGCCTGTCTGAACCGCTCTAGAGCAAGGCATTTATTTTTGAAGCCAAACGCTGCACTCTGTGGCATTTTGAAGCCGAGGACAGGTTACAATTCTCCCTCTGTCAGTCTTCAGGGTGTATATTTATTTTTTTATATAAAAGTAGACAAAAGAAAATTGTGCTTCCCCCCCCCCCCGGGATTCGAACTCGGGTCTCTGGATATATACCCCAGGAACAGATTTATTAGTGGCAATACGCCACAAGCGATGCAAATAACACGATACTGGAAGTCTACTATATACTTCTGGCGATACGAATGACAACAATGGAGTAAATGTGTGGATTGGATTACGTGACGTCAGAGCGGTAATAGAAGCTATCAACAGACTGCTTTTTGTACAAAGGATAATAAAAAGGTCTGAGACAGAAGGAATTTTACTTTAGCCAGAAACTCCTTTGGGATTTGCTTTATTTAAAGTGACAAATTTATGGCAGAAATAATTCCGGTGCCCAGGTGGTATCCGGTTCAATGATTAGTGACATTCAGTTGTCCCATGGACTTGAGTTTCCCTCCAGAATGATGCAAACCCATAAAATTAATTTGTCTACCGCTTTTCGGCATTTTGTCTTAGAATATTACAATACTTTAAAACCAGTACATTAATAAACTGATTGTCTGCAATAAGATTGGTTGTGTTAATGCCTAATGATTAATTTCCCCCACTGTGCGAGGTGAGGCCACAGCGAAATGAAGACAGGCTGCCAAAGCCTTGATTACAGGTCCAGTAGTAACATGCCATTCCTAAACACACTAGAGGTTTGTTCCTATTGATGAGGTATTCTGTGAGTTTCAGTGCGAGGGAGTTCGTGATTACTTTATGCGATTTTCAGTCTCCATGGTGTTATTTGAGCAAGGAACTAGTTTGCACTGGTTAGCTCAGAGCAAAGCCTGTCTTTAATAGGTCTTCAGAGAGTTCCAGGTGCCTCTTGCCATGATGGCGTTAAAGTCACCAACAGTGTATGTGATAAACCTTCACATACTTCTACAAGAGTTTCTAAAGCATCATTCGTGTCAGTGCAATTGGAACCTCGCCATTGTGTGTTCTTCTTGGAGGTTTTCTTTGGGTTGGGCCGTTTGAAGACGTATGGCTTTCCGGACGAATGAAATATACTTTAGGTATAATAAAAATAATAAATTTTAAATTTGTGTAGACAATCGGAAGTTATTTTGTAGAAAAGAATAAGATAAAATTGTTAAAACTTAATCAGGATCCAATCTCTCTTAAGGTTAGTTAAATCCTGTAGAACTATAATTGTTGGAAATTTAGTTGTAACCGGTATCAAAAAGCGTAACCGGTATCAGATTAACATTTCAGAAAATATTACGACAAAATACTATGAATTTAATATAAAAGCAATAGTGTCGCTCTTTTGTAAAACCCTATCCTTTTGGCTAAGATAAATTCAAATATAAATTAATATATTGGTAGTTAGTCTGTCAGTTGTTTTTTTTCTTCTATTTTTGTTAAAGCTTCATCGAGGTCTGGATTGTTTGATTTTATTTCACAAATTAAGGACGGCGGGCGTGTCCAGTGGTAATTCGATTCTAATAAAACAGAGCTTTAGTTGGAGTTGAAGTTTAGTTCAGCCTTTGTCTTTTATGAACAAGCAAACTAGACGAATACCGGTCGGTAGTAGTTGAAATATATATGTGACGTTCTAATATTAATTAGGCGTTCATTTTGAAAATTCGCACACTGAATCAGTATTGGTCTTCATATAGAAATTGCATTTTGTTATCGAGACGGTCTGAAATGTAGTGTAACTTTGCAAAAACTCCCTTGATTGGCGAACTGAAAGGAACGGACTTTGGTCCAGAGTGGATTCATTTCAGTTTACTAATTTGATATCTGTGTTTCCACGAAGAAGGCGATTAACCTGATCATTGATTTGTTTACCTATTTGACACGTGTTTAACGTCGCCCTCGAGGGTATTTCACTTTTATGAAGGCTATGTTGCCTGTGTATGACAGAAAAGTGGGACAAAATCTCGTAAAAACTACTGGCACAGCGAAGAGGATTCCGAAGTCCAACGCTCATTCAGCTGAACCACGGCGCGGCGATTAACAAGATGCAGATAGTCTGGAAGTATATAGTACGCTAATGAGTATTCTAAAAAAATGATAGCAAGAGTTAAGCTTTAGAACTTCCGTGTAGTCAACGGCGTGGCTTTGTTGTGCATAGTCAATTCCAAGAAACCGAAGCATTATCTCTGGAACTCGATAGTTTGTCAATATGTGTTTGAAAGTGTTAATATGTAAGACTTGTAACGAAAGACATTCTCTAAACATGGCTGAATGCACTGGAGTAATATACAGGAGTAGTGTTTAGTCAATACATCTAAAGTCGCAGCATGTCGATCGCTCTGAAAGACTGTCAGTGTGTTTTCAATTGATTTTCATTGTATCTCGATCTTTGCGTTCTTTTATAACAAATGAAACCAGCGACAGATATTTAGAGAAGGATAATAAGATCTGATACCAGAACAAATAAAAAAAGTTTTGCCTACATATTACAAACCAACATGTGCAGAAATCAAAGCTGTAGGATATATCCTACCTATGTTTGATACACAGCTGTAGTTCATTAAATATCAGAGTTATTTATCATCGGCCATATCTATCTGTTGGAGGCTTAACATATTTATATGGTTGGCTTATAGATCAATTGTTAAGCGTATATTATAAGAACAATGCAAAAAATGAAGTAAAAAGATTCAGCAAGATAATTTAACGAATGTCATTGCATGTTTTCTATATTTATCTACACCTATAATATATCAAGAACCATTTTATGAACTTCCGGCATGTATATATACTTCTAGTGTGAAAGTGATTAAATCTTAGACTATCAATGCGCCCCTGGTAAAAATCAATGATTCCGTGGACATTTTCAGAGCAGAATGCTTACGGGTTGATTCAATGTGTTGACACCATAAAGTAATGAGTGGCTGATCAAGGTATAGCTAAATAGAGGCAGGTAAACATTTTTACGTTGCTTCCCAGAGGACATATGAAAGGTTACTATAGTATGTGTCTTTCAGTAACTGCACGACATCTGCTGATAGTACGGTCGAGTCGACGCACGAAATGTTAGTTAGCTGTTAGCATTAGTGCACGGACGGTCGATGCGTTGTCATAATGGCCCCAAATGTAACTCATCTCGAAGAGAGCAATATCGGCAAAAACGCCGTAGTGATTTTCCACGATGACGCAACCTGGATATTGACGAGTGCCTTTATAGTGTTTACAATGCAGTCAGGTAAGTCGCTGTGCTTTCTGTACACCCAATATGGGATAACTGGCAAAGAGAAGCTATACACGCGATGCTCTTTCCAGTCTATACCGGATTCGCTACTTGCGTTCACATTAAGCAATGTATATATATTTGAGGAACGACACCAAAACCGTGTCGATTGTCTTGTATTATCTTTACTGAAATACTTATGTCAATTGTGACAATGCATTCATTGGAATGATTTACGTTTGATCAATGCACCCTATTCAAGGAAACAAGTAAGATTTGCTATACAGAAAGAAGATTGGCTATACATGAACTTCTATAGTGGTAAAATCAGACATAACAATACCATAGGTTATCAAAAATATTCGACAAAAGAATCTCCAAGACAAATGTATAGTTAGTTTAAAATCATACAGTCCTAGACACAAACTATGCCATTAATGTTATGGTTAATCGAAGAGAAGTCCATTGAAAAGCCAGAACAGTGTTCAAATTCAATAAAAAGACGGAAGATATTGTCTTATAATAAATGCGCACCAATTTATAATACATTGCGCCTGCTTCGGATGTCGTCAGGTGATTCGTGTGGTCAATTTTAAACTATAGAATGATTTTATTCCTTCTAAATTTAGAACGGTATTTTCATATTTATATAAGTAAGTAACTTTTTGTCATTTTTGTTCCCCCATCGGACCACTGATGGAACAAGAGGGGACGCTTGCTTTGGTTTGCATTTGTTTCAATGGGATTTTATGCGTGACTAGATTTTTTTTTACTAATTTGTCATTCCGTTAATTGGCTTTAAAGACGACTTGTTGCTTCCGTCCTTTTTGAAACGGACCTGTTCACTTGACGTCGTATGAGTGAAGTATAACATTAAACAACACGCAGATGCGCATGTCTTTCGTGAAACCATCTTCTGCAAACAAAGCTGCAAACAGTAATCACGATAATCACGTGCATATCATAATCGCTGCTTACAAGAACACATACTTTCATGCCGCATTATGTCTTAACATTGCTAAGAACGCTTTGTATCATCTTAACGTAAGAGTGGTTGTGGACTTTGAATGACAAGTAGATTTGATCTGACGATGTCCCACTGAAGGCCAAATGGGTCTTGGTCATTTGTAGAATCAATTCCCTTTCCTGTTTTCTGCGCGATCTGAAGATCCGTTGGGACTGGAAATCACCCCATATCACAGATCTTCTGTTCTTACTTGACCACTGTTCTGACCTTTCACTATATCCCATGGGAAAAGGCATCTCATTAAGTACAAGAGGACGATGTCAAACCTTGGTTGACTTGAGTGTACTAGTAGCAAAAAAATATGCACAATAAATGCGTCAATATCATTTCCAGGTTTCCAGGTATTGCTTATTAGGGTTAAATTTTGTTGCTTCATCCAAACCTAATAACACAAATATAGACTCATTCTCCATACAACTTGACTTTGAGTCAATTTTGACCAGACATTAACTACATGAAGAATTACTTATCTATATTTTTGTATAAATGTAGAGAAAGAAAATTTTGCTTGCCTCCACCGGGATTCGAACTCGGGTCTCTGGCTAGCAGGGCCAGCATATATCTAAATATCAAGTCATAAGTGACGATATGGAGTTATGAGGCGTTCAGGGCTTTCTTACAGAGTTTCAAAAAGCGTGCACATATATGGACATATGGATATGATTAAAATCTACGTGAACGTATCATTAGACACAAAAAGCGTTTGAAACCTTACATCTGAATCTAGCAGTAGGATTTAAAATCGAGTTTAAGTTAAAACATTCAATCCTAACGAGCGAAATTTACAAAATAAAACATGACGCTAAGCACTTTGCCTGGTATCTCAAAACTGATGTATCAAAACGGACTTCAAAGGAAGATGATCCGATGAAATGTGATAGAGTAGTGAATCTCTCTTTGTACAAGAAAATTGAATAAGTTACAATATCAAAGATGGTGGAATTTCAAAAAAAAAAAAAAAACGCTCTTTAGTTGACGTATCCCACCTATGCTGCAATACATCTCTAAATTTGTGTTAAATAGTTATTACAATCTCTGATAAAAATAAAGACATATTAATCGATACCTCAGGCAATATGAGGGAAGTCTATGCCAAGCGATCAGCCTACTCATTTCCATAAATACTACTATGTCCCGAACCCATTTTAACGCGACCTCAATACCTTCAATGCCAAGTGGATTTCCATCACAATTGCCTACTTAACATATGTAGATGATCATACGGCCATGTCTTGTCATATATTTCCCCTTCTCTACGATTTTAATGTATTGTCAAGTAATTGAAGAAAAATGATTATATACTAGGCAGTCCGTAGCCTTATTAATTAGATATTTGTGTAGAAGGTCAATATTGAGGAAAACACTTACAATTAAGACCCAACTCCCTGCATGTCATAGTAACACAATTTTGAAATAAATAGACGACACCATAATTGCAACATGCACTCTGTTTCGTTGGCAAGACAGTTCATGATATGGTTAATTTAACTCAATCAAACTCGAGATTACAAGTGTGAGAAAACATGTTTCCGTCGGTTATAAGCTAGAAGATTTTATGAAGTGACAATATGGTGGAATGGAGAATTGGATTTTTTATCAACTGGAATTAATTTAAGATTTGAACGCTGGTAGAATAAGTTCATACAAATTCAGTTTGAAGCTGAGTTAACTTCGAGTAGCGCATCTAATTTCTTAAAACTCCATAGTGTAGGGTCTATATGCCTAAAGTGTGATAGCTGTCAATCTTTTGCGCCATCTAGCGTACCTTACTTTCTGGAACTGCTATTGTGAAACAATTTATGAAAGTTCTGTTTTAGGAAGGGGGGTTAAATCAAGTTGCGAAATCTATTTTCTTATTAGTAACTTGATTGGAACATTTTTACCGGAATGGCCAAACACATATAGCGTGTATTAACACGTTCAAGGAAGGCTGCTTTCAATAAGTGTGACGATACCACCTCCCCCCTTATGAATAATTAAGCACGGCCAAATACGCCAATCAACCAGCCAAACCTTTCAGAAAAGATTTGATTAATAATAATAATAATAACTTAAAATGTGAGATAATGGTTGAGAGAAAGAGAGAGTTTTAGAAAATAATGCCAACATCACGTTATTGTGAATGACTTATATTTCTCGTTAGTAATACCCACCAAGTGGTGAGAGTAGTTGCATCGTCATTGGAGGCTGTGGTTGAAAACATTTGGAATATTCTGGTATATGTGATGTCAGTATTATGGGGGTACGGTCGCAGTATCAAAAACCACTTCAGGTACAATAGACGTGAATATATTTTGGAACGCACTAAAGGAGAAGAGAGAAACGAGCGACTACATGGACATACTGCAATAGTAACCACGTCACAAAACTACTTATGGACCGCGACATACCAAATCTGAATAGGCAATCAGATAAAGTTATTTATCTTCTCCGCTAACAGATATTGTCAGTTCATTTGAGACATTTACAAAACAACCCAAGGGAATGTAGCCAGACTCAAGGTATGGCTTCAAAGACTCACTTGAGTTACTGGGTGACACCAGAGATAGACTGTCATCATGTATATAACTTTATATCTCTGTAATACAATTTATCTTTTGTATTATAAACGTCTGAGGAAAATGAATTAATAGAATTGTGGAAGTCATAGTTAGTTATATATTACATGAACTACGCTGTGTATTCGTATTATTCAGATGACTAAATCATAACTTTTACACTGTACGTATACATCGCTCGATTAATTCAATTCGGATGTTTGTCTTGACATGTTTCTTGACAGCTTCTGGAACAACGGCAACAACTTTTATACCTACAGTATATAACAGAGTATGGAAACACGGCAATAACATATGGAACTACGGCAATAACTTACAAAACTACAGCAGCACCTTATGGAACCACGGCAATAACTTATGGAACTAAAGTAGAAGCTTATGGAATTACGGCAACAACTCATGTGAGTACAGTAGCAGCTTCTGGAACAACGGCAATAATTTATGGAACTACAGCAACAGCTAATGGAACTACGGTAACAACTTATAGAACTACGGTAACAACTTATGGAGCCACGGCAACAACTAATGCAACTACAAATGGAACCACGGCAACAACTTATGGAACTACAGTATATAGCAGAGTATGGAAACACGGCAATAACATATGGAACTACGCCAACAACTTATGAAACTATACAGCAGCACCTTATGGAACCACGGCAATAACTTATGGAACTAAAGTAGAAGCTTACGGAACTACGGCAACAGCTCATGTAAGTACAGTAGCAGCTTCTGGAACAACGGAGACAACTTATAGAACTATAGTATATAACAGAGTATGGAAACACGGCAATAACATATGGAACCACGGCAATAACTTATGAAACTATACATCAGCACCTAAGGGAACCACGGCAATAACTTATGAAACTACAGCAGCACCTTGTGGAACCACAGCAATAACTTATGGAATTAAAGTAGAAGCTTATGGAGCTACGGCAACAACTTATGGAACTACAGCAACAGCTAATGGAACTACGGTAACAACTTATGGAACTACGCCAAGAACTAATGCAACTACAAATGGAACTGCATGTAGGGCAACAACTTTTGGAACTTCAGTAGCAGAGTATGGAAACACGGCAATAACATATGGAACTACGCCAACAACTTATGAAACTTCAGCAACAACTTATGGAACTCCCAGGTTTTTTGATGACGTTATTGTGTGAACTTACTAGTGATGCTAAAGTAGTCGCACGGTCATCAATTCTTTCGTTTGTTCAGTTATTTTAGAGTTTCGTTATTTAGTCTAGTTCTGTTGTTATCAATAATTCTACGGTTCCGTCAGCAACTCTTAACTATTCGTTCGGCTTGCGTTTCTGGAGTTTGGTTAGTGATTTTATTCTCTACTATACCGGGACACGACGGCGTCAAGGAAGGATACCGGAGGCTGTAGGGACTGATGGTACCTCTAAGGAAGAAGTGGGTAAGGCACCTGTCGATGTTTTACAGTAGTTCTGAGACTTGGCTAACCAAAATAGCGACGGTCATGTGTAGTCTGTCTGCTGTAGGCGAAGGTGGAGGCTGGTAAATGGATACATGTTACAGTTGATCACTGTGTTCACTTGACATGTCGACATTTCCGTATAAACATACATGACTTCCGCTGGCAATCGTTGCTATATTGTGGCGTTTATCGAGTCAGGTGACTCATGATGTCACTCTCACCGCGCAATTGGTTTGTCACTCTCATCGTGCCAGTTTGTTTGTTTTTTCATTGGGGTTTTACGCCGTACTCACTTATATGACGGCGTGCCAGCCCAATCGGTAAAGGAAACCACCGCGAAGGACGCTGGCAACATGCCAGACAGGGCACAACATTTACATAACATAAACAAAACAGGACAACACGACAAATCGGCATCCTGTTATCTTTAGCTCAGGGAAGACCAGGGCACAGGAGGCTCCCACCCAACCGTCCGCCATCATACAAGTGAAGGCGTCTTTATATCCATGCTCTCCTTAGGTCTACATGTGTATACACAGCTGCATTTCACCCTTTTGCAATCTATACATGCAGAATAAATATTTTAAGCCTTTTCACGTGTGCTTCTTTTTTGTAATTTATTTATTTGATTGGCATCGTACACGGGGGTATTTCACTTATGTGCCGACTTTGCCTTGCCGACATGTGGTGGGCATCTCCATGGCATAGATCGACAGCCCTTATGCTCAGACCACAATGCAACAGCGCCATGGTAGCAGGTAACATATATTTATGGTTTCTGGTTCAGTGATTTATCCTAAAATCCCAGTTAACATTTGTGTGATGAATTTCTCATCGTGGCCAGTAGGCCGACGTAATCTGTGTTCTAATATCCAACTACCCATGGTACATTTTATTCAATGCATTTTCTGTACCAAAGTCTACCTTTAATCAGACACTAACTCTTTGAAACATGAACTTAAAGTATGGTTTAATAATCTCTAAAAGCTACTTGTTGTTAAGATGACATCGGCAGTTTAATCAAACTTTCTTTATTTCACCCCAATCATGTTACAAAGACTGTCTCAATCAGGTTTCTAAGTCCATTAACATACCTGCTAATTGGAATTTGGTACAGTTTTTGTGAGACCGATGAACGCATTCAACTTTCTGGAGAAGTTGACAGAAAGTATGTAGGTTGTCATGACCACAAAATAATGATTAGCATTCAATAACATAACATAATGTGTATGTTTTTGTTGTTTCTTTGATATTGATTAAGCTATAATGTTACAAGAGAGGGCATTTGATCGGCGGCGATGAGAAGAAAAAATATGAAAAGCTCTTGCATTTAAAACATTCACATGTGTTTTTATGGAAACGATTTATGTTTCACTGATACACTGAACTTTGTATACCATCGATAATGGTTTCAGTAAAAAAAGAAAACCTTCATTTTTCTATACCGTTGATTAATAGGCTGAAGAGATTCCATGGTATAGAAGTCAATAGATAGCACCTCGCTTGCGTCTTGTTAAATAGCAAGGTATAGAGATGTCCTATATCGGATCAATACAAGAGGCAATTCGGGTAACACTGTACGGGTTACTTCCGAAGCTCCGGCTGTATAGCGTTGGTGTTTACGGTGGTCAAATAACCCGTGTAGACGGCCGAGCTGAAGATATCACAAGTCATCATATAAATGAAATATCCCTGAATGCTATTTTAATCACTATATAAATAAAATCAATCATTTTCACATAGCTGAAACAAAATGGCGTCCAAGAACAAAAAAATTAATGTGACACTAAACAGTTTTAGTCAAACTAATGATAATCTTAGGCTTAAGACGCCTTCGTCCAAAAGCAAAAACTTCCCTGCTTGCAATTGGTGTCATGACTGTGTTAAAGCATATCTACCATGCTGTATTGTTCACTATCATTGACATTGTAGTTCTTTGTTATTTAAAATTAATGAGAAACATAGGCTTAAATAATATTTTGTCCAGTATGAATCCTCAGGATAAATCAGTCATGCAAAGACCCTGGCTGCAAGAATAAAATGGCCTCGTGTCACACCAGAGAGACAAGTGTAGTCAGTGTTCTGCTGTTACAGGTGAATTACAAGTATACATGCTAACGTGTTTGTGTTTTACCTCCATAAAGCCATGTTACCACCATGACTGTGTCCAGGTGTTAGCATCCATCAAATATAGTGGGTTACGTTGTTAGTCTATAAGATGACAAGTCAGACAGCAGATGTAACGTGGATTTTAGAGTCCGCATTTTCCATGTCAGCCATGCGTTTTGGTAAGAAGTTTTTTTTAAAATACAAATTTATCTGTTGTAGAACAGCTGTTTCGTATTCTGAACGGTTTAGTTTATTCGATTGAGGATGCTATTTTATTATCATCTAACTTAAATTCAGCTTTCTAGAAAAAACAAAAACGAGAAATTTAGATGTAGAAAAACTACATTTAAAGGCATATCATATTTAATTTTGTGTTATGCCAGCGCACAATCTTTAAAATACCTTCCGAAAAGAAATAAAAAAAAGTAAAATGTAAGTTCTTCCTGGATGAAAGTGTCACTTACCGAATTTCACACTTAAAACAATAACAACAATGTTTTCAAATCTCAATCGGCTATCTGTTTTTAATACTTAGCCAGTGTAATTAACAAAGTAAAATACTTACGTAATATGCTGTAACGAGAGTAAAACATGATATCATTTATATGTAGTCCGCTCGACCTAGTGAACTGTTCTTTTCTAGAAACAGTATTATTTTATTTAGAAAGAACCCATTAATAACTCTCTGACAAAAAGCCTATCAATCTATCAATTATAATAATAGCATTTAAATAAACATTAATAAAACAGAATTTATGTATAAAAAACGGAAATAGTTCCTGTTTATATTTCGTTTATACCATCGTTAGCAAATGTGTGATATAAACATCTTTTTATAGATTCCTTTTGTTTCTAAACTGCGATAATTCAGTCATTTGGTGTATCTGTCTTGGTCTCAATGATTATCTGCTGTATGACTTCCTTCATCGTGCAAACATTTAGAAGGCTTTACATTTAATACGAATAATGAGTAATGAATATAATCATGTCTCAATCATGTGATCTACTTATCTCCATAACACAATTAATCCTATGATCATAACCCACGCGCTTCTAAATTTAATCTGTTTAACTTTAATGTTTTTTTTATTAAATAATCTTATGTAACACCAAAGAACTGAATAGTCGTTCTGATCATGCAAATGTCATTTCAAATCACTGGACTTGATAACAGTGTTAGAATCAACAGCGAAAACTCCATCTCATAAAATTTGAAATCTAATAAAGAAAACAGCCAGCTTTTAGTACGTCACTTAAGCAAGCAGTGTGTAAACATAGATCCCAAAATTTGAGATATTTCCAGCCACTGATTTATTCTGGACATTTAAAAACAGAATTCCGGAAGTGTTGTCCCGATTGTATCGTACATGCACATGACCCTTATAAGTTTCGGGCGCACCCAAAGATAGTGATGAAAATATGTGCTGGTAAGAAAACATATGGTGTCATGATAGAATAATATTGCTCCTCCAATGAGCTGAAAGGCTAAGTGATAGTATAGTGACCAGCCTACATGTAAACCAGCTGCACAGTTTGCTATTTTTGTCTACAGACAGCAGATGTGATAGGCCGAAATCAAGCATACGCAATATAACACTTTCGCTTGTGTAAAGCACTACTTTCAATTCGGCATTATCACAATTAACGGTTTGCACGGAAATAGTGATAATTAGCTCCAAATTGATCAAAATGAGAGGCAAATTGAATAGAAAATTAATTTTAAAATAACCCATAGACTAAGCCTTGATGTACACGAATATTTCTGATGATTGCGTGACAAGTATAACAAATCGAAATTGACCGAGCAAAGTCTTTGATATGTGAAATAAACGTTACATTAAATTCATGTTTGTGTGAGGATTAAACCGAAAACTAAGCTGTTCCTAATTCTGTACTTCGACGTGCTTTGTGTCCAACAAAAGGTGGAGTCAACTAAGCAATGGAAACATAATGACCCAACGAGGAAATGTTTCAGATTGACGCTTACATTTAAACGTTCTTGCCAGTCTATGATATACTTTTACATTTTGCTAGTTTCATTCCTTGATAACCATTAGTACGATATTATCGTGTTAATTAGCACTGCGCTGGGACGCTGGATTGTATATACTGAAATGGGGCGTTCAGGAACCAGCTGATGTTCTCTTCTACCCCTACTGACTTCCTGTCATAGTCATACCAAATCTCATTCACTCCTAATATGGAGGTGTGTTATTCTAGGGAATGAACAGCAGTACCAACGTAAATAATGAATTGTCGGACAGAAGTTATTGTGTCTCATAACCATACCTGTGATCTCCCTGCGAACAGATGTTGTGAGAAGGAACGCATGCGCCTCGGTCTGTGTTGTGATTGATTAGTGAAAGGGACTGGTTGATGTGGACATCTATCTGCAGTGTCGACAGGTATAGTGACTACCAACTGTGAATACCCTGTATATAACTGGCTCGAGTTTTCCACACGCATGGCACCATACTGTTACAACACAACTGTTTTTTTGGTGGAATTTAGACCCGTTGACAAGGCAGTGTATGTTGAGATATAAACAGTATGCGTAAGTTATCGGCCCCAAAATGATTGACTTTAACGGGAGCCAGATACGTCACGTCACAAATAATGGCACTGTTTTCCAGGGTTTGGCAGCAGTCGAGTCGGATCCACAGTCCGATTCAATATGGATATTATCTTCAACGTTTATCATTTTTACCATGCAATCTGGTAAGTTAATTAAACAAAATTTAAAAAAACTGGTTTATATTTTATTAGATTTCAGAGTTGATACAAATATTGGCATTTTGAAGGAACAATTTTTAATCTTGATTACTGCCCTTTATGCAAACCATAGCAATTTCACATGACTGCCTACTGATGTGCGTGTATGTATCTTGTTAACTTAAGGCAATAGTTAAATTACTTATACTTTTCGTAGCGCTCAAAGGGATTTTGATGTGGTAATGTACGTACAACAAACAATGTTAGAATTGCTTCCATATAGGACTTGGTGTATATTTTCTAATAACCATTAGCCTACAGGCTTAGTTGTTTGGATTTGTCACCTTTATAAATGTGATTTATCATGGGACTTATAAGTCTGTGTAGTAAAATGAATAACGTTGGTTTCACGTAATATGAAAACGTATGAGAACCAATTTAACATTACTGCTCTGATGCTTGTGCGTTGTTGTTGTTTGTTTTTTTTTACAAAAATTGAATGCCTGATTGAGTTGGTCTGTGGTCTACTGATTACCAAAGAAATATACCTACTTTTAAGAAAACTGTCTCAAACCTCTACCTAATTGGCCTATACATCTTGATAATGCGACACCTCTACGTAAGAAAGCTTTTGTAAATAATGCTGATGTTAAGTGTACAGCACTACAGAGTTCGATTACAACTGGTTGATAGAAATGTCTTACTATATATTATGATATATAAATGCCTACATCTGATTGAAATGCGTAAAGACTGGTCAGCTTTTTCTGTATTTAAGTCGTGTTATATTATATCCTGCTGTAAAGAGGGATTGGCTTGCATAAAAACACAGACCAACTGGCCCTCGACAGGTTAATACGAATGACTTTAATGTATATAGTCTATCGTGTCTACCTGAGTTACACTCATTGATAAATGAGGCCTAAATTGTAGATAAATGCAGGACCAAAGCATTGTCTGGATATATAATTGTAGATATTTATTTAGGCCTGTCATCTGTGGTTCTTGACTGGGCACCGTGCTGGGAAAGATAATGGCCTTTCTGTGGCAGCTGAGGTTTTACTAAAGCTCTTCCCATGGGGTTGTTAAATAATTAACAGACTGATACCTTCATTAGATATAGCTGTATACAAGGTCCAGCGGATTTAAGTCTCTTATCAAAGTAAACAGCATGAAATGTGAAGTCTATCCTTTCATTTGTTTGTGTGTCTTAGTATAGTTCAATCACAGGTATTGTTAGGGCGGTAAAAGCCTTCAGACAAATTAAAGACAAATGATGTGACCATTTGTGTTTGAAGATCATGCAGAAGTATACAATCAGTAGCACCATCCAATGGCCTTTATCATCTCTTTTTGCCCCGAGCTTTGTCACTTTCGCTTATTGATTTTCTATTCGAAACAAATACCGCTTTCAATAGCTGTTAAATTTCGTATGTTTATAAAGTCTCTTTTTATCGGTAGATAAGCTTACTAAATATTAATTGTTCACTCAAGTCAATCAAATTATCCGACTGTGGTCCATCGCTTTGTAGCTGTAATCGGTGACATTGGACATTCTGCTCAGCTGGATACATCAACAAACCTTATAACACTGTATTCACAGTTAAATCTTGAAACTTAAAGTGATTTTTGTTTTTTATGCGTTAGAGATATAACTCTCTGGAGAAAGTAAGGAATGTGCGATTTTAAAATGGGGTCCTCTTTCCTCATACTATGGTGGCTGATTTCTGCCAGCGTAACATAAGTTCTCCAAGCGTTCTTTTTTTTTTATATAAAACTAAGAGAATATTTTCTAAGACCGTAGTATTTTATGTTGTCTATGCGAGATTTTGTTTTCACTCCACTTATATTTGTCTTCTCTCTAAAATTTAATTTATGTTGTCCTTAAGCGATTTTGTCTTCACTCTGATGAAATTGTATTTTCTCAATAAAAAAGGCGACGGAACATCTTTCCGGTGTGTCATGCGCAGTAGCATTTTGTACCATCCAGCTTTTCAACGCAGACTGAGAACACTGGTAAAATACCAGAGAAGGTTTTAATCAACCATTATAGATAGGTAAAGATAAGTAAAACAACGGTGTTCATAATCGTACCACAGACAACATATTTAGTCATAAAAATAACAACCTATTCATAATGGCTACTGCGCATGACACACGGGAAAGATGTTCCGTCGCTTTTTTATTGATAGAACACAATTTCATCAGAGAGAAGACAAAACCTCTCAGAGATAACACAACATAAATTTAAGCATGAAGACAAATTTGAGTGGAGCGAACAAAAAGTTCGGTCTTACAAAATATTCGCTTCGTTTTTAAAAAAAACGCGATGGGAGAACTTATGATGCGCTGGCAGAAAATCCGTCATTTGGAAAACGACCATTTTTTTTTACTATCCATTATTTACCAACCACGAGATTATTCTATTTAATATGAAATGTTTCTTTTGTGATAGATAGTTGTCTTAGCGGAATGAAATTGTGAATTGATTTAGTTATTGATTATTGTTTGGTGTTTAACGTCGCAAGCAACTGAATTTTCCCTTAAAGATTATGATGATGTTAAGGCGGTGTTTGATGGTAACCAGGGATGGAACTTCCTGAAAACCACACTGCGATCTCCATAGCTACCAGTGACTTTCCTCAGATGCTCTATAACGTGTATGTTCGTTAGGCGGTTATTGTGAATTGGAAACTGACTGAAACAAGTTTGACCTAGTACACTTTGGGGCTAATTTAAGCAGCGCATTTCCCGATGGATTAGACACAGACTTAACACGATGATACAGGAGTTAAGATAAAGCTTGTCACCTGGGGGTAAAACCATTATCAGTTTGTTGCACTCTAAGATGCAGGAAACTGATAGTAGTAAAATTGAATATGGAATATTGGCATATAGCCTACCTGATGTTGATGTTGGTAGAACATTATAGAATATGATTGTTCGTGTTGTGAAACCCATAGTTATGCTTAAAAGATCTTTAATTTTAATTCTTAAATCAGCAGTTCAATTTTTGTGTGATAACTTTTACATTTGTATTCAATATAAACGTTCCTAAATGATATACTTATATATTTTCATCAAGAGTACACTGACACAGGGATATCGACTAATTAAAGCCGATAAATCATCTCATGTTCTAGATCAATTCTCAGAGACAAGTTTCTAGATAGATCTGAATCTC
>JAVFBZ010160927.1:0-38277 GCA_032466195.1 Katharina tunicata | reverse complement strand
GTAAACAGGCCATGAGAGAAGGGGAAGCTGGTGAAGAAATGAACAGGGTAAACAGGCCATGAGAGAAGGGGAAGCCGGTGAAGAAATGAACAGGGTAAACAGGCCATGAGAGAAGGGGAAGCTGGTGAAGAAATGAACAGGGTAAACAGGCCATGAGAGAAGGGGAAGCCGTTGAAGAAATGAAATAGGCCTCAGTACACATAACAATAAAGGAATTCCCGACCTAAGCATAATGAGTTGGGGGAGAGGGGAGCGAATACCCTCAAGGGATACCCTGAACAATAATATATGTGCTCAACAGGCAGGCTGATCTAAAGTTAGCAGATAATTGATGGCCATCCATACAGAGGAGAAGCTATGATGTCTGCCCATGCGTAGTTAGATAAAAGGGTGGTGTGACTGCCTTAGCCAATACAAACCATGCTGATCAAGATGATCTAAACAAATATCAGACTCCAGAGTCAGCCAGCCAGCCAGCTGTGAGCCAAGACAGTTACACAACTAGCCAGTTTATAATATTCACAGTTCTCACTAAAAACTCCCAACACCTAATGGTTAAAAAGGCAGACCAATCAAACAGTTTTCTATCGCAATTAATGTTCATAGAAATAATGCAAATGATAGCTCATATGTAGCATATAATAAATATAGTTTAGCCTAGCCCAAAAATGGCAAAAGAGACATTCCTGTCAATCGTTCATAAACATCCAAAACATGACTTCAGTCGGAAAAATTGTCTGTAAGAGGACCTTATATAATGAAAAGAAAATACTCAGGTCAGGATAAGTATTTTATACTAAAAAGAACTGGACAACATGGGTGATTTTTTAAATTACAAATATTAAGGCAGAATATTCAGGCCCAAAAGAATGCCTAAAGGAGTCACAGATATACAGTTTTGACATGTTACCCAGCATTTGTAGCACCATTTTATTTTCTACATTCATAAGTTTATTACTAGGCACCTGATGATGCATGCTGGTACTTGTAGAATGTTTCTGACACACATTTGTTGTATACACTCAACGTTGCACACTTGCAATGCAGCTACAATTCTAGTTTCATATAATCCCACTAGTACTAGATTGTTTTTATTAAAGAGACATTTTTATTTCCAACATAGCATTATTTTAATTTTTCTATAACGTCTTACCATACACAAGGAAAAAGATAAATCAATCACATGCAGGATTTAGACAGATTGATTCATAAGGTTATTATGCCATACTTGGAGAATTTAGAGAATGAGATAAATATACATGTAGATATGGGTAATTAGCTTGTATAACGCACTTGTGCATGTGGCTTCAAAATTTAATGAAAACAATTCCTGTTGAATAACAGAGTTGCCTCCAATGAGGTAAATTAATGTTTTCCACCATTACATTTGTTGAAGTGAAAACTTGTGTATTAACATTTTTAATTTGTTTTCTTTCAGAAATTACAAAATTGTTGGACCAAGTTGTTTTATCATGAGACAAACAAGTTTGATTCCTCACACAAATTTGGTATCAACAATTTTGTTGAAATATAGAACATTTGGGTGAAATTTGTTCTAAAAAATTCCACTTCTGACACCAAGAAAAAAATAAATACAAAATGTGATTTCATTTTGTGGTATTCCATCTTGTGTTGGGTCAATAGTAATCTAGAGTATTAATACATAAAATTCCATCTGGGGTTCCATCTTGTTGGTTGGTAATAATCCAATTCATACATGTAGGTTAAATGTTTGAAAATCTAATACCTTACACATTCTTCTGAAACTTGTATTTCATTTTTTGCATAGCTTTGTTTCAGACATTCAGCAGATATTTCAGCTTTGTGTCTCACAAGGGTTTTTCCAGAAAAAAATGTTTCACAGAAAGCATTCCTTTCATTAACTTCTTGTATTTCGATGTTCTGCTGTTGAAGAAGTTTATATACCTCACTTTCATAATGTATAAGAAAGTTTGTGGTAAACTTCAACCCCAGCCTGCGAAGAACAAAATACACTCCTCTTACTTGGAATCAAGATTGAATGCTGAAAAGAAATCCTACATCTGTGTGGTAAGCATCCACATCAACTGTTGTTTTATTAATCCACTTGTACCCAGAGGACATAAGCCCTGCTATAGTAATGCACCATCCATTTGGTTAGGTCATCCAAAAACTGGGGTGAAAATAAACATCTCTTATCAGATCACACCTCTCACACCTCTCCAATATGGGGTAATGGTAATATTTTAATGTTTTATTTAAGGTAACATACAGAATTTCCGAAAAATGTTTACTTTATTGATTGGTGTTTAACACCGTGCTCAAGGGTATTTCTCATTTGTTTATTGGTAAAAGTTTCATCCTGACAGCTGTCGTCTTGAGATACTCTTACATCCGATTTGATGAGTCATGGTAACATCCAAACAGTTGCATAATGGTAATATCCAAAGAGTTGTATAAACATAACATCCCATAAGTTGTCATGGTAACATCCAAACTGTTGTATCGTGTTGATTATCCTAGCAGTCCTGATAATATCCACATCATGCTGACACCTTCAACAGGTGCATTTGAAGACAACACACAATATCTTGGTTGGTTGGCCAGTGGTAAAACACAATATCTTCATGAGGTAAGCTTTTCCAGGCAAAAGAGCAAGCAGAGAGAACAATCTCCAAAAACATTCAGAAAACAGACACGGACTCTCAATAAAAGTGCAGTATAAAATTACAGAAATACATATATTCTTACAATGGGATATCTTATAAACAGTGCTAAACAATTCTACATGTATGCGAGTGATCCATCTAAATATAATGCACATATGGCTTTATTATCACTTACTGTTAGAGAGCATAGCGTTTTATTCTACACTGAACGCAAGACAACAGATTGTGAAAACAACGGATGAGATATATATAGATTGACAATAACATGAGAAGTGACTTCCTCGGTAACACAAAAGAAAAATTTGCCATAGATAGGGTAATAACTTCAAGGACAGATTAAAGTGACAAAAAATACACCAACCAACTCCACTCCCCTTTTAAGGACTGGCGGAGACACTTACCCCTTAGCTCGAACAGGAAATCCAGGAGTTACACGCGGTAACGGAAACTGGGGTCTTAATGGACCCGCACTATGAGCTTCATGCTCATGAGTTCTTGTTACCACACTTCCTGTAGCAGTGGGTTCACCGTAATCTGTGCGTAGTAATGAATTTTCTAAACGGTTCTCAGAGTTATGGGCCTTTGATGCCGACTTAATGTCCATAAACGCAACAGTACATGTACTGGGCCCTTCGGCCTGTTCTTTTCTGGGGTGAATTCTAACACTTTGAATCTTGCCATATCTGAAATTAACAAAGAAAGAAATGTTGTGAATATAATTAACTTTCAATCAGGCTTGAAATGAATGAATTCTCACTTTCATGAATCCATGTTTCAAATTTCCAACATATTACTAAATCAGCAATATTTATTATTTATAAGATTTTTTGGTGAGAGGATTCTCTGATTTTGTTCAATTTTTTCCTCTTTTATATTTCCCCATACAATTTAAACCAAGTTACATATTGACAATATGTTTCAATGTATTCTGCAAATTCTGCAAATAACTATGAAACACTCTTTATTTTCCGCAGCTTTAATAAAAAGCCTGGGTAAAAATTTTGTCCATTGCTCGAGATACGACAGAACATGTGGACAAGTTGAATTGATGGTCTCTGTAACCAATCAACAGCTTAAATTTGAGGCCTTAGTTATCAAGATACACAGAGACATATTTCAGTGAGTTAAACAAAATGTCAAGCAACCAGATTTTAAAGATGTGGCTTCTGTAGGGCAAGACCATATTTTGTCATCACATCATATAATTTTTATCTTTCAAGGCTGTCATAACATGAATGACTGTTAAAAAACTAAGAGAAACTTTAATATTCCTTATAAAAAATGGGTTGAACCCTGTGACTCCTCGCGCAAATATCTTGGTAAGAGATCATTCTACCAACCAATGTTGTATGTCAGTTGTTTATCAGTGGCTCGTAAACAACACATACCTAAAACAGTTCAAGGTCATTTGATGTGTGGAGGTTTATTGGCTTTCCCAGATATGTACTTGAGCATGTATCTCTCCTCTACAGACAGTAACAATTCTGCATGCTAACAGTTGCTTTGATATCTTAATTGATCCATTCTACTAAAAGCTATTTCACTTAATTTGATAGACAAGTACAAAAAGATTTTGTCTGAAAATCCACATGGGTGTATGTATTCACTCCTTACAACACTTGGCATTCATTTAGACCCGTTCTGTTTACTCCATTTGTATCATAGGAATTAACAAGAATCATGTTTAGACTCTCTGAGTTTAATAATACTCTCACTCCGCCCGGTTAGTATTGAAAACATCTTAGAACCTCCCACACCACTTTGTTTCTTCAACAAAACAATACTATAGATTTTTATTTGCAGATTTAAAGAGAGAATATGTTTGTATTTCAAAGCAAACTCTGCTGCAAGAAATATACCTAAGGTCCCAATGGCTATACACTGAACAATCTAATACTGCAGCTCACATTTACGTGGCTACCTGTTCAGGCTTGACAAAATGAAAAGAAGCTGTATTCAGGCCTTGCTTTTTTTGTGCAAGGGCAACAAAGATTATAATTGTGCAGTTCTCAATAAATTACACACTTTTAATCCCCCTCTCAAGGGAAAGGGGTAATATTGAGGAGGAGGGGGTACAAAAGGGGTTTAAGGCTCACTTATACTGAGGGTAGTTGAGGTGGGGTGGGAGGGGGGACAACAGGGAGGCAATTATACAACAGTTCAGAGGGACTAGGGTTAAATATATTTAATCTCTCTGTCTGAAAGCAATGGTGGTCAAGGTAGCTGTAGGGTTCCAAATCTAGGACTGACCCCTGGCAAGTCTGTGTCTTTACATTGTGTACCCAGGTCTGACTATTAGAGAAATTTACACAAAAGAATTTGGCAAACTGCCAAGGACTGCCAGCTCTGGAGCTTAAGTGTTAATGTCAAGTGTGACATTTGTGCCTGACTGACTTTACCAAGCTGTGCTGAGCTGGCAGGTCTAGGCTTGAGAACTGGTTCATATCCACACAGGCAGTTAGACAGGGGGTATTTTTAGCACCCCTCCTAAATAACAGATCTTCTGAATATATTCACACAAGCTGGCTGGGAGAACTTACTTCACCTCAAAACTCACAAACTGAAGCAAAAAATGCTTGAACTTCTGACAAACAAATCCATAAATAAATACAACTATTTGGAACAGCCCACAAGCACATGGCACTTGGTAAAGCTTGAATTGATGTGGGCAGAAGTGGAATATATACAACATGGTTTTCCAAGAGGCAGTTCGCTTTCAAAATCATGCTTTATGTAACTACAGATATATACACAAAAATCTGATTGACGCATGAATCACATCAAAATCTGTTTAATCGTCTTTTAATGCAGAAAGTAACCAGACATATCTACTGCTTGGGTACTCATTAAGTCATGATAAATCCAAGAACAGCCTTTGCCTTTGCATAAATGTGTACAGATGGTGGAGCAGTTTCTCTAGCTTAAAGTATAGATCACAAAACATCCTATCCTACATTATGTGACTGTTAACACGTACAGAAAACTTTTTGTGTGGATCAAACATGCGACTCGGTTTACACTCTGGCAGGAGCATTGATCTACCACCACTTTGGTTAATGTTCGGGGTTTTCAGCAAACAAAAACTTCATTAAAGAATACCAATAAACTAGGACGTAGCATGAACAGAACATTTTTGAAAATAACAATCAAAATCGAAGTCAGGTTCATCTTAAGAAACCAGTCTATTCTAGTATGTTTTTTTTTTTTTTTTTATCTTAATTAAAAGAGTTGCTTGAAAACGGTCTTAGAATGTAGATCATTTAGTGCTTCAACTTTTATACATTATGTCTCTGAAAGAGTTATACATGTACATAAATATAAAGAGAAAAACATATAGAATGTGTGTTTATCTTGTATTAATCTTGATATGACTTTATGTTTAACAGATGCTTCATACTGTAATGAAGTTAAGCAAGTGGTGCGGTTGATGGTAATATTTTCCCCATTACATCACTGAATATCAATAGATTGACAAGGAAAATGTTTATCCAGTTATTGCTATTCAATGACACAGAGGGCTTGGGTGTGCTACTGGTAAAAATATCATTAACCAGTCTTTAGGTTTTTTAGTCCCACTGACTGAACCATAATTGACATTCATGGTATCTTTTACCAGAGAATAAAAAGACAAAAACATCGGAAAATTAGAGGTTTGAAAGATAAAAAATGAACAAAGCTTTCTGACTCTCCAACCTTGAAACGAAATTGGGGAGACAGAAATGATATCCGGCAGAGAAATCACTAAGAGAAGACGGACTTCTAAAGCACTTTTATTCAACAGCGTACATGCAAATGACTGGCAAAGCCATCAAGAATTCTGAATTAGTGGGGAGATTATTTTCTACTCCAAATGATGATGTCTCTGGGAGTTAATGCTTTCCCATCCCTGAGTAACTCATTAAGCGCTGTGCTGAATGTTCTCCCTAACGAACGTTCTCCATGACAACTCCAGAGAGACCAAAGAAAACCTTGAATAAAACTCTGACTGGATGATCAGCTATACATCATCTCTCAAGCCTTTCATAGCCCGTGCTCAATAGAACCCTATTTTCTACACAATCTATATCCTACATTGCTTTTCACCAGTACACTGCTTTTCACAGAGGGCCTATAGGCATTGCTGCACGAATGGACAGAAAGGAAAAAGGTTTTATTGATCGCACCAACACACTGTGTCCCTTGTTTCATACAAGTCTCTTTCAGATCTGAGCTCTGTGTAGCTTCAGGCTGGGGTATGAGCTATACTATAACATAGCCTTAACATGTAGCACTAAAAAACGCTGATCTCCTATGTGGTAAACAACCAGTCTAGTTCAGCCTTATCTTTGGCAGTCTGCCAAACCTCAGGACCACTCCATTTATAACACAACCAGAGGGGGGATATAGCCGAACAAAAGGTCACCAAACAACTTCCATATGTGCACCAGAACAGATGTGCCCAAGGGCTAAAAACAGGCCTGGTCCAAAAACAAACATCGGAATTTCGCTACTCATCCATAGTCTACTTACATGTACATGCAATACTACCCAAATTCTAAATACTAAATTTGAATACAATTATTAGAGAATGCAAATTTAGAAGAGACTTGAAAAGAAACTGACAAAAAAATTAATCCACCCAAACAAGTAGGCCTAAGTACAGTAGCTTAACCCAGTAGTTTTAAGTTTTTCTTAATATGATCCACTCTAGCTTTTTAAATATTCACTGGGTAGGAAGTGTTTGCCACATGTATATAACCCTTTGAATTTTAATGGTAACTGACTTCATTAATATAACTGAAGTGGAAATTGAAATTCAGTGATGCGAATAACTTAATCAGATGTATATTATATGTGTAGTTACAGGACATAAATGTATACAGAGATTCGGGTAAATTATACACACAGCTGTGGGTAGGCACTGAAATACAAAATTATATGCTGATGTTTAACTAAGTTATGAACATTTTAAGTGGAAGGTCTGTCTGAAGCTGAGCTGCCTACCCACCCCTACATCCTACTGGGCCAATGGACTGGTCTGCCAAGCTGGCATGACTCAGTGTCATGTGTGGCTTAGCCCAGAGAAGCAATCAATAGGAGCTTTCAGACATCTTTGCAATAAGACCCCATCAGCCTACTACAGCAATACATCAAACTTAACAGCTAGGAAAGTCACAGGGATATTCACAGGGAATAACCCAGGCCCATTAGCTGACGCTTGGAATATATCATCAAAGTAAAGGGCAAAGGATGGAAAACTCTGAGGGACAGGATGCATCTCAGCTAGAAATAGGCCTCATTATTGACAATAACCAAGAAATTATAGATTTTTCTTACACCGCAAAATGACATTAACCAAGCCCATTTTATTCAACATAAGCCTTCCTAGGCTATTTTTTTTTGGTTAAAGAACACTATTAAAAAATGATTGCTTGTTCACGGCATAAGGTAACACATGATTATTTTGACACTAATGAAGACGAATCAAGAAGTTTTAACAGGCAGGTTTACACAAAGGGCAAAGCAAATTTACACATTAAATGTTATGCTTCCATATTAATTACACATATTTATAGCCTTTAAAACATCACCTTATATTCCTGATTACACAAAAAGACAACATGAATAATGTTACTTCTTTGAAGTTGTAAATGTGTTAACAAGCTTATTGGGATTTAGGGATTTTTTCTAGAATCTTGAAAACCATATAAATAAAAAGTCAAGACAAAGTATGAAATTTCTCAATTGTTAAATTGTCATGTTAGCAATACACTATGCTTTCACCATTACTGATGATGGCGTAAGATTATCACCAAAAAGCTTCAGCAGAATGTACAAAGGTTTTGGGTTGTTTTGACAGGAATTTCTCTTGTGTCGTTTAGAGAGTGACCGCAAACAGTATTTACGTTTTTTGGATTTTTCTGATAATGAACAGATTCTAGTTCAGAAAATTTTGCAGACCCCAAGAAATGCGGGAATCGAGCCACGACCCTCAGAGTTTTGCGATGCCTGTAAATGGTGTAAAACTGAAAAGAAGCCTCGCAATAACAGCCATCAAAATAGTTTCCTTACATACCCACGGTTGACTAGAATGATTCAAACATAAACCAGACACAAGGAGGACTCCGCAGTCAAGCGCTGAGTCGAGACACAGTCCTATTTCTCAACTTAAAAAATTCTATTACGTTTCTTCTAGGCGGTTGGTTTTCAGGGCAAATGACATGTATCTGCAATACCCTCTTTAATGTGTGTTTTTATGTCTTACATGTACATGTCAGAACCATCAAATTGGAAATATCTACGGCTTCATATGGCATCAAGTTTATCTTTAAACTAAAAGGCTTCAGCGAAGACTCATTTCAACAAACACATGCGCAATGTTACATCCCTGAAGGGAATTCTACAAGACAGGAAACTAGAAGCTTTTTCAAGAAGCTTTCACTCTGTGCTACCATGGCAACGGAATATTCATTCTTGTTTTTTTTTCTACAGTTTCAATGGACTAACAAGATGACCAGTTTAACTGGAAGAAAAATGTCCGACTTAAAAAGAATTCTTACACACCATTTTTGTTTTAATACAAGTTGCTTATATATATTTGTCTTTTAGTCAAACAAGTTGGATCCAACATTAATAATTTCTTTCCAAAACATCCCAATGAAAACCTCTTCATGTCTTCATCCACAATTAATAATAATATTAATAATTATCAGGAAAATAACGTTGAAGTTAGCTTTGGATTAACACCTCTATAATTAGGTAGCAATATTTAAAACCAGGAGTTCTCAACATAAGCTGCTGGGAAAAAGAGCGTAGAATCCAGTTCCAGCCATATAGCTTCTTGAATTTTTAAAGAGAAGTTGTAATTCATGAAAGTGAATTAATTAATACTCTTTCCAAATTCTAAGTGTAAATCCAGGAACTCAGCACAGCATTCCGGGCAAATGTAACACAACTCAAGAGATGGATATTGTAGTAGCAATCAAAGTAACTTTTTGATTAACCAAGCAACTGCTTTCAATCTACTTCTAGTCCTACATAAAATTACAGGCATGTATGCATGTTTTCCGGCATAACCTAAAAATTGGTCCTCTTAAATATCTATAATAACCAATATATGCTTTTGTTTTTATTTTGCTTCTTTTCTGTATATGAAAACTTACATTCAGAAAAAAATAACTGTCATTTCAAGGCCGAACTGACTGATGACTCGGTTGAAAATCGCAATTTCAGACCTACAGTTTGGACGATTTGCAGTTTAAGACCAACAGTTTGAACGATTTGGGTAATCTGCAAATCTTCCGTTTAATATCCGTTTGGACAACAATGGATGGGAACACCCAGATTGTCCTTTCTTTCCACAGTAACAGTACACAGCCCAGAATTGGTACATTAGTAATCAGACAAACGAATCAGAAACTGTTTTGCTACAGGATAGACCCTTTGCATAAAAGCGATGATTTTCATACTTTCTGTAGCAGAACCTAATAAATGTACACTGCTTTGGAGAAAATAAATGAGCTTCAATCGTGTTAATAATCAAAATATTTGACTTATAAAAAATTCAAAACTGACGGACAGTGTTCGCTAATAAAAGAGAGGACATCTTTGAACATATTTACATGTAAAGTTAAGTAGTATGGATGTCAGATATTTTCAACAAACTCCAGAAAAAAAGTGAGGTGAAAGTTTTGGTGTAACAATTGGAGTTCACATGAGATGTGTATTGTACAATAGTTTACAATTTAACAATATTTAATTAATAATTTGTTGAGCATATGGCATAAACAGGCAGCTTCAGACCATGGTGTATTCTGGCTGCCAGGCTTGCTTTCAACAAGAGCTGGGTATAAGTTATGTGTTTAGCCCAAGGTTGGAGTGAGAGCTAGCTCCACACAGCCTGGTGAAGGTATAAGCTGTTATATGCTATAGCTGTTAACATAACATGGTCCTCCATACAGTGTGTGTACAGGGAGTGGAGGTGAGGCCAGCTATAGAGATCTATCTACTGGCTGAACAGTGGCATGATATTGATTCAAACTGTAATATAGCCAGGCCAAACTAGCTGGGGAGACGAACATGGCTTGAATAGAGCTAAAGCATAGCTATACATTCATCCATTCTGTACGAGTTTCTGTTAATAATGGAGAATACATATATCAGAACAATGGCAGCCACAATGGTGATTAAAGTTTGGATCGAGTCTAGGCATGGGCATTGGCTATACTACATTGTTAGTCACACTGAGATATTTTGGCCTACACTAGACCTGGAGATAAACAGTTTTTGTTCAAGCCTAGGAATAATTACACATTCATAGTATCGGAATAATATATGATTTTATTCAATGACAACTTCTGGTATATTTCTGGCACACTGTTTCGGTCTAGTTACTTAGACCATTTTCAAGCAACTAGACCAAAGGTTGAGAAGGAAATATACCAGTCTTTAGTTATTGTAAGTGTCTCTGTTGACTTCTACATGTATATATGTCTGTAACAGAAGCATAGTATTAGCTAAAAATTCCAAAACAGAATGTCTCAAATCCACATTTTTATAAAAATGCGGCATCTCGCAGCTTTCTGACACATACGTCTCCGATGTTAATTTGCTGACTTTCAGTGAGTGTCGAGTCTCAAAGACACCAAGACACCCCCTGGCTAGCACAATGCTGCACCGATCCTTTTACTAATTAACAAGGCTTCAAAATGACATCAGCCAAATAGCTTCTATCATTAAGTGAACAAACAATGGAGATAGCCAAGGGAAAAATGACCACGGTGATGAGCAGGGTTAGATCAAGTCTGGCTGCCTGGGCAGAAAACACATTTCATCCACAATGTTAATTACTTTCTATTAAACAAAAATATTTCGGAACCTTTTTGGTGAGCATGATATCAGTCCACACAGTATTTATTTAGAAGGCAAATAAGTCAACAAACAATAGTAAATATTCTCAGTAAACAATACTGAATACAGTCTAAAAGCATCCGACCATAGATACAAAGCAAACACTTTTGGAATATTATAGTATTCTACCTGCTTCGTTAAGTACGCCTAATGAAAAAGTCATTGTTCATGCCAAAAACGCTGACGAGCGCGCCTTAGAGCTGATCCATTAACTGATTGTTATTTAGATGGAAGTCCTGGATGAAACTCAGAACAAATAACAGCCCTTAATGTAGTTCCAAAACCCTCGAATCACTATGAAGTACTCTTTAAACATATACGTTTTCCAAATATTAACAAAGCAATCCACATAGGCTCTAAAACGCATTATTTCTGACACAGTGTACTTTAGATACGCTTCTTTATTCTCGTAGCTTATAATATAACGCTGTGCTTAAACTGTAAGGGTGTGTTCTGAATGAACTTGTACATTACTGATACTCTTGAAAGTCTACACTCACTGTGTGAATATTTGTTTGAGGATTTACAGCCCCATGGTCTGATTGGGGTTTTAAGTCTTCATTGCGGTTTTATGACACGCTTAACTTCCTTAAGGTTATTTCACTCATTAGATGACCTGCTAGACTAAGCAAGCACTCTTTATGCCACTGGCAATTTATTCATTATAAGTACCATAAATCCTCAACAAATTCGACCTCTAAGGGCACAAATTCTAAGTAATTTATTAAATGTTTATTTGTGAATTTGGAACTCAAACTTACATTTTCTTGTAATTTAAAGTCTGAACTTCATAAAAATTTGAAAATTGATTGTCTACACTTCTTACTCTTTGCATAAAATGTAGTTTTATAAGTTGTAAAGGGGGTTGAATTTGTCGAGCATTTAGGGTAGGGTTAAACGTGGTAACCAAGGGTGTTTCAAATATGGGAAGATTCTTTGCTGCTTGTGTATGGTGGAAGACCGGAAGAAAACGTTGTAAAAACCATCCCACAATCTTGGAAGCTACAGGAAAACTTCTCTTATATACCAACATGTAAGGTAGACGATGTGAATCAAACCTGCATCTGGTAGAACATGGGCTGGGCACCAAAGTGTTAGCCAGAGGGGTGTCTCGGTGTCTTTGAGGCACCCTGGAATCCATTTGAGACACCCTAATTCAGTCAAATTTAACATGGGAAAGATGGGAAAAATGTCAAATGAGACACCCTGTTTCTATGAAAATAGTGATTTGAGACGCCCTGTTTTTTATTTCTGGGCACTCTAACGCTTAACCAACTGAGCAATGCATGAGACAGCCCTAAGTCACTGACAACAAGGGAAGATTCGTACCTGTACAACTGTAGATACACAGGACCCATGATAGCATGGTGAAATAAGAACTTAAAATCAACAATGCTACAAATTTCAACAAAATTGGCCCTGAAGTGGCCCTTAATTTGGAGAGAACCAAGGCACAGGCGATATCTGAAAAGTTGTGAAAACCACTCTCACGTTCATTGTGAAAACTGTACCTTACTTATCAGCCCTATTTTATGGGTCAAAATAGTAGACATTTAACTAACTCTTCCCAAAGAGTCTAAGAAGGACTTAGTATATACATTCAATATAAAGCTTATTCTCTTTGTGGATCGTCTTTGTGGGTCTGATAACGTTTAATTTTTCACTTGTTTTCGTTTTCCGATGTCATAAGGCAGGGCCAGTCCCGGTAGACTAAGAGTGAGCCCACCAGCAGTAAACCTAACCCGTA
Organism: Katharina tunicata; assembly: GCA_032466195.1. Lineage (NCBI taxonomy): Eukaryota > Metazoa > Mollusca > Polyplacophora > Chitonida > Mopaliidae > Katharina > Katharina tunicata. Next base: position 24,993 of record JAVFBZ010160927.1, on the reverse strand, counting down.
TGTCAATCTTGCCACATAAAACAGCTACTTTTCTATGTCTTACATGTAAGTTATATGACTTGGCCTTGCTTTATTAATTAGTACCTGCTGTGCTGACAGCAACAACAACAATCAAAAGTATTTGCAAAAAAGTAATAGCTTGGTTAACAGAAAAATTTGATTTATTATCTTTTTTTTTTTCATTTTGTAGCCTAGGAGTATTCACAAAAATGTTGATGTATAGCAAATCTTCAAGCTAGACATTTAGATTATAGATGGAAAATTTGGCTTGAAAATACAAAATTATGACATAAATAATAAAACATTTGCTAATATCAAAGTAACACAAATATACTATTTTGGAATTCTGTTAATTTCAACAATCTGTACCTTGGTTGCTGTATTCTCTCAACATAATCCAACAACTGGTTCATAATCCAAATTACTTGGGAATGTATTTTTTAGTAAGAATAGACTTATTTTGGCACTTACTTATACTAAAGACCCCCACCCCCTACCCAACCAGCTAAGCTAATCTACAAAGCCTGAGGATTAGAGTCACAACAGTGGGTCTATACAAGGAAATATACTTCAAGGTACATGGTCTATAACACAATAAGCCTTCACAAACCATAAATAAGTAAACCTGTTTAATATAAGCTTCACCAGACTTAAATATATGATGATCAGCATCTATGTGTTATTCATGCCAACAGAAAAACATAACATTTAAATTTCACGCAATGTAAATGTATGTCATAAATATGTGAGATGATCAATCGTTTTCCTTAAAGCCGCTGCTCATCTAAACCATCATTTAAGGTTTATTCAGTATTTCTACCATAACCACAAAAATAAAATAAACTGTTATGCTCTCAGATAATAACTCTTCAATTTAAATTTTATTGTGTTTTTAATAACTCAAGTTAATAAAACATTTAATCCCAAATGGATATTACAGGGAGCAGTTTTCAGCTCTCCTTAAAAATTTCAACTGAAAAGCCCAGATCTACTACACAGAAGCTTGTACAATGTACATAGCCTATATCTAAACGCCTATGTACAGTATACACAGACTGGTAGTACATATGCTTTATATGTAGGCATACATGTAGCATGGCAAGCTAACGCTCAAGTCAAAACTACTCAAGTCAATCTCCGATAAAGTTATCAGTATGAACAAGTTAGTTTCAATTCTATTGTCAATGAGCAATAAGGGTAGAAAGCCCTCTCAGTTGAGAAATTAAACTACATTCATACAGGTCATATACATGTATGTGCCCATATGTTTATATAACCATTCAGGGTTTATTAATCAAAATGCCAAATCAAATTGAAATGCTATGACACATATAGATCAAATCTCTATTACAGGAGGCCAAACAATAATACAAATGGATTTCTAACCAATCTGTTAATGTATAATGTATTGATATATGGTTATATAAGATAATGTTAAATAGCCTGTGGATATTCCCAGTAGAGGGTTAAATTGAAACCGCCAACAGTTTTGCATGTAAACATATAAGTTTGCAAAATTGTTTAATGTAGATGTAATGAATTCAATATTAAATAGAAGTAGAACAGGCCTAATGTCACCTGATGTTATACAAATAACAGACCAAGCTCAGTATAGGCCTATATCATCCTAAAATCTAAACACAAACGTTCTAGTGTTTAGCACAGTACGTAAACAACATAAATAATAACACAGCTAGCATAATGCCATATATATACTATATTTATATTTTAAAAAATTGCACATAGAACTGCTTTAAGAAAAAACAAAAGTCAATAAAATAAACGAGGACATACTTTTTAAAGAAAAGGCTAGGCTTGAGTTTGTTGGGAGAAAGGCGGGAGGACATTTGTAAGGCGCTCAACACACAATGGAAAAGCACGGCACTTTGTGCATTGAATTTCCCCTGGCTTAGTTGACTGAGCCAGGCAGAGCGAGAAGGGAGACACCCTTCGGAAACACCGTACAAACTGAACACGAGTCCGTCAATAATATCACTATACTACGCCCACATATATTTAACCAGTTAGTCATTATAACAACACATATCGCACAATTCAATAATCGTAGCATGTAATTAAGTAAAAATACTGCATGAAATTGTGATACAATTGAAATAAATTAAAGAGCGACAGCAGAATAACATCGAGAACGACGGGTTTTCCACAACCTTGCTGTAACGTACATAGTAACTTGTCGCGATTGCAAACTTACCGTTTAAAATGTTCGGTAATTTGTTCTTCCGTAGCTTCCTCGGGTATGTTTCCCACCCACAAGTACCTGGTTTCCCGTACCATTGCCTTCGCTGCTACATCACGCCGAATTTGTTTTAAATTCGAACCATTTCGTTCCCTGAAACGGGTATACCTAGACACGCTTGTCTCTACAGTACAGTCTCCGCTAGTAAATTCATGCTATGATGACGTCACCAAAGCTTGCTTTGAACAGGGCGACCTCTGACCTCGCGACCTACATTTCGGCCTTGCAATCTGTGTCTGGGGCGCCACAGGGGGGTACCCGCACCTGGATCGAATTCAAGCTGCTTATTAAAGCTTTGTTCAAAACTGCTGGAGTTTTCCTCAATGTGCCAGCTGGGGAACTGTTTATAACAACTCAGTTATATTGTGTAGATATCTGTCACGTTTAATAAAATGACAGAACTGCACGGCAAACAAATATGTGTGTGGCAGGGCACATACAGGCCTGTATATGACCAGCTCGTCAAAATAGTAAGCAATACATAGCGGATATTCATGTATATGTACTAAATATAAGTCAAGCCTTATTGTTTATTATACATATTAAGGTATATTTCAGTGTAATTATCTACTCTACATTGGGATTTTGTGTCGTTATTATACGACTTAACATGGGGGCTTATATGCTACAGTCCTTACAAATTGTAGCCAAAATCCCCAACAGAGCCCCAAATCACTATTGTATAGACCCGGTCCCTGCATTGAGCATTTGGACTTCGGAGCTGAGTTGTCTTTTATCGCAAGGAATACTCCCCTTTTTATTTTTTGTTGTTTTTAAAGATAAACCAACTTTTCAGTAGCACTATATAGTTCATCATTATATGAACATAGAAACTGGTTTATTTAACGTCCGTTTCAAGCTTGCCAAATTTACCAATATTGTGTGAGTGTTCTTTGTATAGTGTAGTCAAAATGGCGACGAGCACCTCGAATCTTGAAGCCGATGTTATTATACGGAATGGGCGTATCTTAGATCCCGGCTCGCACCTTGACTTTATAGGCGACGTGGCTGTGAAGGATTCTCATATAGTTGCAGTTGGCCAGAAACTTGATTTATCCACTAAAACAGAATTCGATGCCACCGGTTGCTTGGTAACGCCTGGATTGATCGACTGTCACGTACATGGATACGAATTTTGTACCCCGCTCGGAGTGAACGTCGACATGACCTGCCTTGGCCGTGGGGTAACAACGGTGGTAGATGCTGGCAGTTCGGGTAATAATAATGTTATTAACCCTTTTTTATAAACCTTGCTCTCACCACAAAACAACATCGTAGCTGATCCCTCCAACCTACATTTAATAAAATGTTGAACTAAATCTCCCCATAATGCAAAACGCACAAATACTTCGTTTCAGATCCACATTATATTTGTGATGTTTTATATAGGTAAATATATTGAGCTTATATATAATCGTTTAAAGTAAGAAAGTTTTTTTTTTTTCTTTGAGAAATTCATTAAAGCTCATCATAAATTAAAGACTTTCGACGAAACAAATAATATATAGGCCTATAGGCTTGTCTGGTGATGTTATTTCTTAGGCCTATTTATATATATATATATTTCATAAAGAGTAATCACACCGGCACAGGAATATATATACCGGAAGGCTTTATGTAGGCCTACTTTTTATGTGAACTATTTCATTTCAGCATACAATTGTTATTATGTATCTGATAAAAGTTAACCTAACCACAAGTTTATATAGAGGGAACACACTGCCTATTAAAGGCTCCCATGTGTATGTTGTTATATAGAGCTGATCAAAATGGCCGCATCAAGCCGACCTTTTCGCTATGTCAGATTATTGAGCAGCTGTCCCGTCTGATTCGCATGCGTGGTAAACTCAATCGTGGATTTGTTATTCACTGCAGGAATATCTGAACTTGGCATCAACAGTCCAAAGTCCAAGCTAACGCTCTTATCGGATTTATCCAGGGTTCATTGCCTGTTATTTCGAGATAATAGACTTCCCTCGCTTTACAAGCGATCATGCCTGGTTCACGTGATAGCTCAAGGTCGTTTGGAAGTCACCTGATCTCGCGTTCAGCGACCTCTTACTTTGTTCACAAAAGCCGTGGCTCGGCCATGTTAGGTGGATACAGCAAGGAGATGAGGCCGTATTTAAATAATAAATCGAAAGGAATAGCTGCTCCCGTGGCTTCCAGCGTCTTGTCATATTGGAATTATAGTACGAGGAATACTAGTGGTAACTCCCGAAACGACCCTCTCCTGGATTTTATCCCACAAAACTGAGCTAAAATCTTTGAAATCGGGGTAGTATAACTCGGCGCAGGAATACTTTAGCCGCCATTTTGCTCACTCCCAAAGCCGATCATTTGTTTCGGCTGTAAACCATGTCGTCCCGGGATTTCGGCCCTTAAAGTGGTCGTTTATTTTACCATGCCTAGATTTACCTAATGGAATTATAAACATGCCTCAACATGTCTCCCAAAGATGTATGAATTGAGAATTATATATTTACCACATTCAAGGGTGTATCACATTAAATCGAGAACAAAGAAAAGGCTTTGTACGGCGGCCATATTGAATATGTGGCTTTCACTCGAAATGGAATTACTTGTTTTTACCACTACACTTGGATATGTTACAGATCGGCTGCTTCCATTTATCTCACATGATAGCTTTCTTACTATTATTTCCTTGATTGCGCTTGTTGTTGTCTTCTGCCGAGTTTTTGGAGTTAGGAGGTTTATTTCTTTGTCTACCTCATTATGCTAATTTATGCCTGCGCAGCACCAATGCCCATATCTTATAGGAACATAGAATATCATATACTGTACTGTGTTCTGAATACAAACTAAGGTTAAGTATACACATTTATAGGAATCCGAAATGGAGGGTAAACGTATTAAAACAATATTTTGCATGCATAAGTAACATTTAAATTTTCTTTAATTTATTTTTTCTCTTTGTTTTTTAATTTCATTTTAAAATTATTTGTGGTATAGGCTACCTAACTTCTCGTCATTTTATCTCGCTGGTTATTTCATATGGAGGTTTTATATATATATATTAATTTAGGTTTGCATAAGTGTTTGAATGCTACTGTTCTGGTTTGTTAGATTTAAATCTGCCATTTTTTCCATAGTCCTTCCATATGGGGTGAACCTTCTCTTTCTTGACATATTTGTGTGGTTGGTTCTTTTGGTCGATCCAGAGAACTGGAATGTGGTCCAGTAACATGCGTGTTCAGTCGTGCCTAGTAAACTGAGCTCGTATTCAAAAGCTTTTAATGCAAATTCTAGCACAGCTCTTGCCTGGGGCAGTTGAATGTTATAGTTTGTTGAATGCTGGTAACATTGTTTGCATACCCAGCTTTAGGATTTTGCTGAAATAGAATGGCAGGGGTTCCTTTGCTCTGATATATAGTTACAAGCACGCTTTGCCAACCTAACTTCACCTTTGATTGTATACTTTCTTCTCTCCCGTTTTCCTTTTTAAAAGCTAACGCAGTAGAACAATATTTTTGGAAGTACATATCAAAATCAACTTTATTGGGCAGAGCTGAAGTCTTGTTGAATTTTCACCAATTTATTGCTGATGATTACCTCTTGGTAGAAAGGTTGACTGATGTAGGACCTAATATGTATCAATCCTAGACTCATGTCCTACTCCACAGGCTAGAGTTATATTTAATAGAAAATGTCCCCTCGAGATATTATTTCACTCGATATGTGTCGTGGGAATGAGTTTAGCAGTAATGCTGATTGTATTGCATTCTACGTCAAAATATCGATTTTTGTTGCATAATGATATTGGCGGATTCCCATTGCTAGGGTTGGCATAATTAATTACGCGTTCACTAATCCGCCTAAATGAATTGCTGTTTCAGAATTGGAGGAATGAAGTGGTCTAATTTCCCAAATCGTATCAAATTCCACCCGCTCAAGGTCAATTGGTAACCCATATGTTTTTATTTGTGCATCATTCTTTTTTATCGACCAAGCCAAGAAGGACGCATAGGTTCTTTATCATTGAAGTTATTAGATCGATCTTCGACACAATTCTCTTCTAGTTTTTCTTCTCTGGGAAATTTGACAATCTTCTGTTGTAAAATCTCTCTGCGAATCGTCAGCCTGTACTTAGATGTGAATGAGTTCTTCGGTTTGTTAGCAAAAGTCGGGTATTGTCGATTCTTTAATGGTAAATGGCCCTCTGGCGAAGGGTAGTTTGTTGTCACTTTGAATTATTACTAAGTGATAACTGTTGTCATATCGATGGAATCCCCTTGGGCACGGCGTTAAACGCCAATGGGTCTAACAATTTAATGGTAAATGCACAGAGACACTGACTACTTAGCCTGCCTCCTCTTGGAGTTTTGAGCGACGCCCTAAAGCCAATTTGATGAAATTTCATGCTTGTCTTATTTGGTATACTCCGCCATATTCTATCAGAAGGCAATGTCTTGACGCAGTTACATTGATTCACCATTGTTTAATTAGTCTGTAGGACCTCATCTACGTAGTATAAACTTCATGACAAATCTAACAGCGTGATTCTGGATAACTAACCGAATTTTCTGAATAGACGTTAATTGCAAGTGCCAGCTTTCGTTATACTAAAACCATACAAATTAAGATGTAGAAATCATTACAAATCCGACGGAACCCTAATTGGTGCATTATGCTGCACCTGTCCAGCGGGATAAGGTTGCGAGAGTAATAGTGTTCTATGGCCAGATGGTGGTAATCGTCGCAAAGAGCATAACTTGCATAGAAGGCATTCAATAGGTGCCTTGCAATACTTCCCCGAGCGTGGCATATCGATTACTGTGACGAGGGGGCATCATAGGCTTCGTTAATGTGGTTAGGGAAGTGTTACCAGTAAGATAATGTCCACCATGCGGGGGAACTCTTAAATGATAGGCGCTCGTTACCCTTTCCGCTGATACCAGTTTTGACATTCCTTTTGCAGGTAACGCATGCATGTGACTTATCTTAGCATCCATTAAGGGTGTCCTCTTTCTCGCTGAGCTAACGGGGACCGTGCAGTCGTGCCTTCTGTGGAAGTCCTGTGGCTTGCGAGTTGGCAGTGTCGATAATGGGGTTTTAATGGTGCTCCATTTTATCCAATATTTTTAGTAGTGCTAATTGATAGTGATAGCAGGACTTTCTGCTTCAATCGCGGCTGGAATTCTGTTGCATTTCTCTATCTTTGTAAAACGGGGCCTTCTGGCTAGTGACAGTCTCTAACTTAAATTCATGCACTTTCCTTACCAACATTTTTCGGTTGTTTAAGTACGGCTGCCTTTGATAGGAATACTTCGCAGCCATAAAAGTGAAACAACCTTGGGGCACAGGGTTAATTACTAATCAAGAAATTCTAAAGTGGACTATGGCCCCAAAGATGCGAATTACACTCCTACAAATAAGGGACAAAGACACCCATTTGATGATGGTTTTTATTTGAAATTACGCATTTTGTTTTATTGAATGATTCGAAGAAACCAGTGCACGTATCGTTTCACTTTTGTGTTGAGTATTTTTTAAGGAAGGGCTGTCTTCCATTGCACTTTTTCTTTTTTTGATGAGTGTACCAATTTGAAAGAATATGTACAAACCCATGAACTAATCTGCAAGATAATTTACAAACCCATGAATTAACCTGAAAGATAATTTACGAACTCACCTATCAGCTAGCCTGAAAGATAATGTACAAATCCATGAACTAACCTGAAAGATAATGTACAAACTCATGAACTAACCTGAAAGATAATGTACAAACGTAGTAACCTATTTTCTGGCTGATCCTGAACTCACAAGTACAACTCGTTTTGTGTACTCATGAACTAATGGACAGCACTTATAAAGCCCCATGTTTCGTTCTTAGGCGTGGAGATAACAGGTGGAGTAAACGAAGTTGACTTGTCGAAAAGGGCGACCACCATGAGATCACCGAATGACCTTTTAAAATATTGGCCCAAACGCAATGCCTGCTTAAAACTAATGACTGAAGAGCGTAAAGCCAATACGTTTCATTTTTGTTCAAGGTGAACATTAATAGACCTTTAATTTCGATAAATTGTTAGACCTGCGTTCAGGTACTCGGTTCGTTTTTTATCAAGAAATAAAATTGTAGATCCAGCCCTGAATCAAAAATACTATGCATTGTGTATTATCACTTAGTTTCTGTCGGCCTCACTTTATAGGATTCTCCAAAAGGGTTGCAATGTTCCCCTGTGGTAAAGTTTTTGATGGGTTTTCTTTCTGAAAGGTACATTTGTTTATTCTACACGACCAGAGATATTTTAATGGTGTAGTTATTGGAGTTTGCTCAAATGCGCACACATGTTTTTTTAAAGTTCTGCCCAACCTGATACGCTCATTGTCTCCCTAACTCATTCGGATGATGATTGCCATTGGCGTGACAGAGCTTGTGTAACGTACTATTGTCGCTGAGGGTTGTTCACACCAGCTTTGTAGTTTCGACTGAAAGTGTAACGTACGTGAATTTGAACAATACACCGCTAACACACCGGATAATCTTCAATAAACTGTAAATGGGTATCGGACGTACACTGTATTCTAATTGTACTGTCGTTGGTATGAATGTTTGTGTTCGATGGTGAGAAATAGAGAAGGGTCACGTTCATGAAGATGGGGCATCCCACGATCAAATATTCTACGTTACGGAAAGAAACCAGATGTATGTGCTTGTCGTCCAAATGTCAAGGGTGTACAGACGGACTGAAACTCATTAATTCTAGATACTACACTGTCCCAGCAAACCACGTCTGGCAACTCTATTCAAGCACGTGGTCTCTATATAAAGCAATGCCGAAGACGTCTAATGTATCTTTGCGCGTTGCGCTTGTCTTGCCCTGTGTTACTTCTATCAGCTACGCCCGCGTACAACATGCCTTTAAGATCCGAAGTGCCGATCGATCAAAAAATATCAACTAAACAATTCCCCCAGATTAGGAATGAGAAGGTTTTGTTTTATTTTTATTTTTATTTTTATTTTATTTTTTTTTGGGGGGGGGAGTCAATTCACTGTGCCCGGTATCTAGGTTTAGAATCGCCGTGTCGATCTTAGACACATACGGGATGTCTCCATATGGCTACGGAGTTCGCAGGTAGGATTTTACTAGGTTCCTTCCTGGTTTTCCACCATACACCGGCGGCGCAAGTTGTCAGATGCGTGAAATGACTTTGAGTACGACATTAAACACCAATCAGTCAACACCAAAAAATTCCCGAAGTGTGTTCTTATTAACCCCAAAATGTGAAAAAAAATGATCAAAGAAGTAGGCGAATCAAACTGAAATATCCTTTGGGGACAACGTTAAACATCAACCAGGTAAATCCAGGCAATTCCAATATCTTATGTCAGTGAAGAAATTAATCAGCGATTTGTCATCGCAAAAAAAAACACGACTTTTAATCTGTTGATTTATTTAGAGAGTAGTAATAAAAAAAAAAATTTTTTTAAATTTATTAGAGACTTGTTTTTGTCTTTTTTATTATCAGTAAAAGAAATATTTTTATCATAATTCTCCCTCATTGCATGTTGTTCACAATTTTAAGCAAATCCTCTTGTTGCAAACCACAGAATAGCTTTCCTCTATAATGTATCTTCCAATGCCTAACTTTTCTGGGTTGACCAAGCAAGCGGAATATCTGTGTCGACGAGGGTAGTTTTAATTGCAGTATCTAAGCAACTTTAGCTCGCGTCTGGTATTTTAGTGTAGCAATTAGATTTTTTTTGAGAGCTTTCTCAAACGCAATAAGCTGAGCTTTATTAGAGCTTCGCTTCCATTGTATTGCCTTTCTGTGTGCGCTTGTGAACTGATCTCCATCGCTAGGCTTTAATAGCTCTTCCTTGACAGACCCAGGTGGGCAGAGTGGAAGGTTTCCATGGCAACCAATTTTCTCGATTGGTATATAATGCCGTTGACGTCATAGAATTCGCTGTCAGCTGTGGCTCCCCCACTCCTAATAGTCGCTTCAGTATTGACAGCAACCAATTTGATAAGCGGCATTTCATTGGAAGGTTTGGATATTGGATCGCTGGCTTTATTTGTCATTTTCCTTCAGGTTGTATTCAAGAAGCCATTAGATTGGGCCTGCACGGCGCTACGCCAACAATCGTTGTTGTGACTGCCTTAAAAACGTTGTTTGATTACTTTAACATTTACCCACCCCAATAACTCGCCTGGTAAGAAACTATAATACCCATGCTAAACGAGAAGAAACAAAGCAAACTAATTATTCCCATACCACTTCCCTTAAGCATGGAGTTAAACACCAGATTATTTCAAATAAATACATGGAGTAATTTCGTAGAATCGGTATTGTCTAGGAACACGGCGTTCCATTGGCTTCATGTTGTCGACTATGATAGGCCTACTGTTTGATTTTATTTTTGACGTTGGCATAGCTGTGCATAGTAATGGCCTTGTCCGTCTGTCTGTCTTTTATCTGTTACACACTATAGGCAACACACTGTTAAATAGAAACATAATTTTAGATTTGTTGGGGATAATGTGCACCAAAACAGCGCTATGCCTACAATATGCTTTTAAATGCCCATCGACAAAGCTGCACTTTCATCACCAGGGAAATTGTCTTAGTCGGAACTCTCGATGCCGGCATAGCGAAGTTCCAGCGACCAAAATCTGGTCGGCATAATTTGGCAAAGTTGATTTGGTCGAACAAGGTGCGACCAAACAATATTTATTTTCTACTAAACGCGACAATTACCGGTATCTAAACGTCACAAACGTTATAGACGCGTTATGCTTTTGACTCGAAGTATTTACCGAGCTATGTCGCTGTTCATTTTATTAATATCTTGGAAAATTATTACAGCAGATCTCATAGCAAACCGAATTGTTCCGGTTGTCTAAGCGATCATTTGGTAACAAAGATTTTTTAAATTTCATTTTATATAGAAAGAAAGTATAAATCATTTTCAATCCGCAACATATAATTGTCAATTAGGAAGAAGATAGAATAAAGCTAAACTAGTCAATGTAAAATTATGGGGAAAATAAACCCCATGATAAACTGAAATATATTCTTCTGGTACATCCGAATAGTATGAGAGTTGCTTAATGCGGAGAGTTCTAAATATTCTATTCTGTATAATGATAGTAACATAAGCTATGTTTGACAAGAACGGTGTCCCATCGCTTAATTACAATAGTATGGCAATATAAAATGTTAATAACTAGACCAAGAGTACGAACAAACGCCCAGTTAAATAAATATTGTTATGTTTACAGGCTGTTTGCGAACGTGATTTATCGTTACGGTGTTATTTGGATTAGATTGATGGATTGATTGATTATTTATAAGCATTACCAACACGGTTTCTTTTGAGACTTCCATATTTTGTTTAATAGGTTAGTCGACCCGTTTTATATTGCCTTAACACAGCCAGATTCTAATAGGCAAACGAATCAAATACAGCATTGACAACGCACATATTCGGGTATAATATATCGACGAATCGTGTGCGGACGGATATATTTACTCAGCTAAGACTTAGCCTTATTTCTCTGTAGTTGTTTGCTAAAGCTTTTCCCTCGGGCCCGCTGTGTAAACACCAATGAACAACAGAGACAAAAACAAGCTCGGTTAACAGCAGCGGGTCGTGAAACATAAAGTGACTGGGGAATTACATCTACAAACAGGGCTTCTATATATATATCTTTCTCTACATTTATACAAAAATATATATATGCTAGCCGGACACCCGTGTTCGAATCCCGGTGGAAACAAACACAATTGTTTTTCTCTACATTTATAAAATTATATGTATATATATGTATGCGGCGATCTAGTTTGAGGACTTATTGCTGTGCTGGCTCGGTTGATTTATTGTAATTTCTCTCGAGGGGATATATCCCGATCCATTATGGCGAACATAAATCATTAACTATAGTTCGTGTCTGCGTTTTCCCTCTCAATACATAATAAATAGGGCGTAGTTAGGACATGCGATGTCATTGTGTCTTGTTTCGGAATCCAAGGAGATAGCACTATGTTTATCATATGGAAGATCAACCGAGGGTTTCCGATTTCACACGTAAATAACCGTTTCTATTTTTTGCCCCATAATTGCTGCAGTATTCGCATGGGGTTAGATAGGCACGGCCTAGCGGATATTGTTTACCCTCCAGCACTGCGTTTAGTAGGTAGGCTCTGTGCAAAATTGAAATAGCTACGGAAGCTGAATTTGACAGCAGGCAAATATAAAGTCAGGGCTGTTTACGTTTATCAGGTTTGGCACTCCGCCAACATCCGGGTTTGTCGTACCACTTTAAATAAATGATAAATGATAACGATTTATGAGCCTAACCACTCAACCGTATGATACACTCGTATAAAGCTTATCTCGTCGTAATAACAAAAATAAATACAGTTCTCAGGATATCAGAATACATTACACCGCACGATAATTATACTTAAAGCCAGTCTGGCACATTTCTAACCACGCGGTATTAGGAGGAAGGAATGTATGAGTTGGCTGGCTGGCAAGAATCTTCTTATAAATACTAAGAGACAACGCTGCCTATGTTATTTCATGAAAGCTGAATGGAAATGGCATCGTATATCATTTGAGCTCGAATAAGGACTTTTACTTGGGACCGGCAATTATAAGAAGATTAAATTCACGTTGAACTACAGTTTATGGATGAATTTAAATACAAGTTGTACAGTAACAAAACGAGGGTGTTCGGGTGGGCGCTTCATGTGCCCTGGTGCTCTTTGGACTAAGTCGCATCAGGAAGCCGTTTTGTTATGGCGTTCTGTATTTCATTCTGTAAATATATTGTGGTGCCATGTACATGATTAAGCTGGTACTGTTCATCTATTGAGCTGGTTATGTTCATCTATTGAGCTGATTTCCTTAATCTGTTGGGCATGCACGCCGCCAAAGAAGTAAAATAACCTTAAGTACGGCGTAAAACCCCGTTCAAACTAACAAATCCTATAACAGTACACACATCAACGAGTGATTGCAATGTATCAGTGAACCAACGGGCGGAACCAAATTATATCATACCCAAATAAAACATTAATTTACTTTGCCAACCCTAAATCAATCGCTTTCCCCAACAAAAAATAAAAGTTATTCTTATTGACTGCCTGTGGGAAATAAAGGTTAGGGGAATTTTTTTGGTCTCCTTTACTTTCCAATGAAGCACAAATATCGGATTGGTGACAGGCCCACACCATTATGTTGAATTGTCACGATAGAATATGTTTTGTGTTGTTGTTCACCACTAGACTCTCTTCAGTATCCCAGAGTGTCATCCCCAAAAAAACAAAAATAGCGTGAATTGTCTCGGCCAGAATAAATTGAACTGGGCTTTGGCAAACTGGCTACTGTGTGTTATATGGGACAAATTAAAATATATACGGTTAGAAAAAATGGAGAAACTATATTCAATTGCTTTAGTTAACAGAGGTTACTTATCTTTGCCCAGATGTTATTTCTTTACTGAGATGTTATATCTACTGAGATGTGGACTTAGATCTTCACTGAGATGTGATATCTTCACTGAGATGTGATATCTTTACTGAGATGTGATATCTTTACCGATGTGACACATCTTTACTGAGATGTTATATCTTAACTGAAATGTGGAATGATATTTTCACAGAGATGTGATATCTGTACTGAGATGTGATATCTTTATTGACGTGAAGTATCTTAAGTTAGATTATATATATTAATTGAAATGTGGTATGAAATCTTCACTAAGATGTGATATCTTCACTGATATTGGATATCTTTACAGAGATGTGATATCTACATTGAGATGTGATCGCTTTACGGATGTGAAGTATCTTTACTGATATGCTATATCATAATGGAAATGTGATATGATATCTACATTGAGATGTGATACCTTTACTGAGATGTGATCTCTTTACTGATGTGACATATCTTTACTGAAATGTGATATGATATCTTAACTCAGAAAGGATATCTTCACTGGGATGTGATGTCTTTACCGAGATGATCCGAGTACATACGATACAGAGCATGCGATTTTTTCCGCCATGATTTATTTCTTGATTATGCGAGAACAGAGCCGAATTATGATTAACCAAGCCAATATCGTAATCCTGATTCTGAGTTTGTCTACTTCTTATTTACTAAAAAAAAAACAGTACAAGCTTAAAGATGTCGGGTTGTGGTTATTGTAGCGGTATATCGTTGCGAATGCATTGATACAATATGTACGTACAGCTGATGGCCGATCCCAGCATGTAAATCCAGAATGAACGGAGTTAAAAACAACACACAAAGAGACGATTTCGCTATCAAGTAGACAAATGATATAGTCTGTGCATGAAAAACTTAAGAAAGGGAGATTTTTTTCCGTGCCTTATCAAACCACTTACCAACACTCCCGTCTGAGCGAAAATAAAACATCAGCTAAAGGACACGGAAATGAATTTTAAACAGATGAGTTAACGGATCGGAATGCGGTTATGAACTCGTGATACTGCTAGGGTGCAATGGGCCGCCTAGTGTAACATTAGCACAAACCTACTGTGTTGAATGAAGTTGGTACGAATTTGTGGCGATGTAAATCTACAGCTGTCAAACCATACTAAAATAGGCTCTGTCTCGAGATCGAAAAGTAGGCCTTGTACTAGCACTGATGTCCTGCCAAACCATCTTTGTTGTTGTTGTTGTCGTAGCCTCAAGACGGTGCGCCGCAGAATGAATAGTCTAAATGCAACAACAAACTGATTTAAAATTAAGAAGAGTTTGAAGTCAGTAAAATGCGAAAGAAAAACCGCGAACCAGTATAGGCCTACTACCAAATTATCCGTAGGTCCTAAACCTACTCTATAACGGCTCACAGGAATAATTTTCGTTAGACGCACAATAAGATGGCCATGCAGTCAATACCTTAAGAGTCAAAGACTCGACGGGAGAGAGAATGATTTGATTCTTTATTTAAAAATGCAGTCAGACCATTCGCAATCACCCCCGAAGACCTGTATGCGACTGTGTGTTTGTTTGTGATGCCGCACACGTGGATCAAATAAATGGCGGCGTTTGGTGACACGAAATAATTGTTTTTGGTTAGACCTACCGTTACCGTAGTTTGGATTTAAACTCACTGTTCTTTATTCTTAAGCAGACACGCAGACCTCCCGAGACAGGAATGTTGTGATCGATTTTGACGGCGTGATATCTTTTGGGTAGTACTCGACAACAACAACAACAAAGTGGATGCAAGGCAAGCTGTGGTGCATAAACTGAAGAGCACACATAATATGTACAGATTTGTAAGGATACAAAAATAACAATCGTAAGAGAAAATTATTCTTGGGCCGGGGCTGGACATTTTATCTTTGTTTCTTAAACTGATAGCATTCATTAAAGCAATCCTTTTGCAAACAACAATGAGATACTAGTACATAATTCTCTTAGGTATTTCGTAAACACACGCAGCTGCAAAAAAACAAACAAAAAAAACATGAAATGAACGCCGCCAAAAGATGCACAACAGTACAAATAACAATCGTAACAATTTTCTTGTCGATCTGATTGAAATGAACATAATCTAAGCATTTTATGAATAGCGTCACCACCACAAGAGAAAGTACAAGAAGAAGATGAGTAGAAATAAGGGATCGAGTTCCTGTTCCAAAAATCCCATCAGCCAAACTTCGTGCCCAATATGTTGCTACCCAAATTGCGCAGGATAAGGGCACACAAGTAAACAACGTTTAATACAACTTATTTAATAAAACACAATATATGATGGAGTTTCATCGATCGTCTGGGTTTCGGTTTAGATAGATGCTAATGCTGGCTTCATTTATTGAGGACATATCTCAACTTCAAAATGCTACTAAAACAAGTTAACTTAATTGATGTCGCCCTTTTTATGAAATTTATCGTTCTTTACGGTGCTGCATGAACTGTATCGTTCTTTACGGTGCTGCATGCCGTTTTATCAAGTCGTTATGAAAGAGCAAATAGAAACACATTTCAGATTCAAAACGAAGAAGACCTCAGTGGAAACACATCTGAGATTATATACAATAAGAACATAGACCAGACACACATCTTTGAGTCACCAAGGAGGAGAATAGAGACGAACAGCTTTCGAGTGTCAGCGTTTTGTGTACAACACACAAGGCTAACCGGTTTTACCCGGCCCGTATCTAATACACTTATCACTCTGAAGGCTGTGTGGGTTTTTCAGCTATAGTCTAAAACCTGTCAACCAATTAAGTAGAGGTGAAAAGTTCAGTCACGTGCAACCTAGTTTTCTTCAAAAGAAGACTGTCGATTTTTAAGCCGCTTGGTTTTGTTACTGCGCACAAACATGTAGCGAGCCATATAGCTGCCAGCTGCCCCAATGCGCATACGGGTCTGTTAGATGTGTTTTACCAGCCTTCAAACGAACCTCCTATAAACGCTAACACAGACACTCTCTTTATAGGGGCCTACAGGTAGAACCGTAAGCAGAAGCCTACGCGTTTAACTATATTTATATTTAGGACTATATATTTATATTTTAGGCCTCGTGACAAACAAGCATTAGTGTTCTATTCAAATAACAGACACGACAAGAAAGGGCATGTATATTAGATTTAGCAAATATCAGCTTTGTAATTATCAGAAGGTTGTATAGGCCGACACGTTCTATCCACCTGTCTTGTCTGGTATTATACGTACCTGGTTGAAAAAACTGCATACAAATGATACAGATCCATTGAAAAAATAATCAATAGCCTGCATGCAAAAACACGGGCGTGTACGTTTTAATATAATCCAACAAATACACTCGCTTTACACGGGGATACATTGACTATTTTCATGTACATACTTGTGTGGACATGTATTATACTTGTTACAAATGCTTGATAATTTCCACCCATGTACTATTTCAACACCCATTTATGAAACTATAAAGCCTTGCACGTCTGTATTATACTGCTTTGCACTAATATACAAGGGCAAAATTCAGATGGGCCTATTTAGATATTAAAAAATATTTCAACTTTCAATGGAGAATATAAAAATCACGTTTGCGTTAATAGGGGGTACACTAGCTACAGAACTATGTAATGCAAAATCATCGAATGTCCAAATCGTACGTGGCGGTACGGATACATAAGGTGCACTAACCGTCTTTTGTCAATGCTTATTTTCTTCAATTCTTTGGGTAGTTTTTATCAACATATCATATTTCAAGTGAGTGTCAAAAAGCAGTAAAATATTCAACAGTTCAATTCTGCCAAACTGGCTTAGAAATCACTCCTTTGGTATTTTAAAACTGCATGTTTACACATTTTATTGAGAACTGTTCCGTATCGTTATATATGCATACATCATAGACTGATAACGGTACAGAACTCTCCATCTATCTATAGGAGTCTACTAGCCAAAGGCGAGAAGAACCTGTAAGTGATCTGCAGCTTTCCGGTACCAGGATGTTTACGAGCTTAGTCGAAGGTGACCGGGACATGATACACTATTGTGTCTGATGTTTGTTTGATTGGCTGGGGTTTTACACCGTACTTTAGGTTATCCCACTCGTAGGGCGGCGTGCCAGCCGAATGTGTGAAAGAAGTTACCCTAGACAACATCACTGGCAACATACAGGACACCACAGTAGGTTTAAAGGACCTCAGCAAATCGAGTTTCTGAAGCTACTTAGCTCTGAGAGGACTCGGGGCACAGGAATCTCCCGAGAACATGCTATTGTGTTCCATGTGATCTGAAGCTGGTATAACTGCGCGGAAACCAATTGGGATTCTTTGTTTTTTTTTTCTCGATATCGTAAATTCGTCCACAAGGGTCTATAAGAACAATGCTGTCACATTATTTTTCTTCAAAGCGCTCTTATAATCTTAATGCGCACGCATATAAGAACAAAATGAGACCCAACCCCAAACGCTCAAACGACTTAAGTTCATGACAAAAGTTACTGTTTGGTTGTTGCCTACATAGAAATAGCCCATTGTTCCTCAGATTTTTCTTAGCCGTATACTTAACATATAATGGTGCTGCTTTATAGTAGAAACAAATTCGTTGGAGTAAGACAATCTGCCCAACTTTTCGCGAGACAAAGCCGTGCATTTTTTTACCCTTAATTCCAGCCAAAACAAGTCCCAACGTCGATATATTTTGCTAGTTCCTATGGTTACCACCTATGTGCGTGATAAAAACATCCTGGTTAATTCGCCATGCAGCTGCGTGCGAGCTATATTGAGGAGTTTTCAACAACATTCGCGAATATTCCATCGAGATCATTGCTCTTCTAGCGGTCATAACGTAGGGGCTTGTATAATGGATCAGGCGCGCCAGCGATTAAAAGCCCAAGAGCGCCAGAGTAGGTCTACGTTCTTTCAAAAGCCATAGTGAAGCAGTCTCGATCGTCTAGAAAGCCACATACAAATCCCCTACAAATCAACTTTGTTAACTTGAATAGCTATACATTACCTCGAACCATAGGAATAACCGACCTAGCCGGGCTAATGTGTAATTTGTAAGCAGTGACGCAAATCGCGCTCTCAAAACGGGTAGTTTAATTCCGCGAATATTGACAAGTTAAACGGACCGTTCTCGCCCAGCTTATGCCAACGTGTTATTCGCTAGCCACTTGGCATGTGCGACTTTCATGAATGTATAACGCCACACGATTAATTTGCCTCAACAGAAGTGTAATAATTTATAAACAATGACGGTCTCCATATCGTTTTGAAAGCGTATTGTAAATTTGAATACAATCATTCTTTAATGTAAATTATTTGGTACACATTACAGCGTTGATGTGAATAAATATTTAATCTAGGATTTATTTTTGGACAAAATGAAATAAAATAATTAAAATGGTTACACTTAGAATAACAGAAGCTATTATGGAAAAATATACCAGAAGTTGTTTATTATTAATATCTTACTCTTATGTAAATTGTGTAAAAACTAAGACTTTTATGTCGAGGAATTTGTTAGCTGGAAGCAGTTTTTCGTGCTGGTGTCGGCTTCCTGTGTCTGTCCAGGTGCTGTTTGGACAGTGATGTCAAGGTGAATCAAACTTCCTGTGCCTGTCCAAGTTCTGTTTGGACAGTGATGTCAAGGTGAATCAGGCTTCCTATGCCTGTCCAGGTGCTGTTTAGACAGTGATGTCAAGGTGAATCAGACTTCCTGTGCCTGTCCAGGTGCTGTTTGGACAGCGATGTCAAGGTGAATCAGACTTCCTGTGCCTGACCAGGTGCTGTTTGGACAGTGATGTCAAGGTGAACCACACTTCCTGTGCCTGGCCGGGTGCTGTTTGGACAGTAATGTCAAGGTGAATCAGACTTCCTGTGCCTGACCAGGTACTGTTTGGACAGTGATGTCAAGGTGAATCAGACTTCCTGTGCCTGTCCAGGTGCTGTTTGGACAGTGATATCAAGGTTGATCAGACTTTTTATGCCTGTAAAGGTGCTGTTTCGACAGTGATGTCAAGGTGAATCAGACTTCCTGTGCCTGTCCAGGTGCTGTTTGGACATTGATGTCAAGGTGAATCAGACTTCCTGTGCCTGTCCAGGTGCTGTTTGGACAGTGATGTCAAGATGAATCAGACTTCCTGTACCTGTCCAGGTGCTGGTTGGACAGTGATGTCAAGGTGAATCAGACTTCCTGTGCCTGTCCAGGTGCTGTTTGGAGTGTGATGTCAAGGTGAATCAGACTTCCTGTGCCTGTCCAAGTGCTGTTTGGACAGTGATGTCAAGGTGAATCAGACTTCCTGTGCCTGTCCAGGTGCTGTTTGGACAGTGATATCAAGTTGAATCAGACTTCTTGTGCCTGTAAAGGTGCTTTCGACAGTGATGTCAAGGTGAATCAGACTTCCTGTGCCTGACCAGGTGCTGTTTGGACAGTGATGCCAAGGTGAATCAGGCTTCTCTGCCGCCAACGGAAAGATTTCCTTTGATATTTAAGGTCGACAGAGTTATTCGAACCCATACCGGGTAAAAAGTGGGGAACTCATCTGTCTAACGGTCAACCGACTGAGTCACGCCGCAGTCTCATGCTAATATCAAGTTTCTTTATTACTAAAGATGAAAATAAGATACAAGGCCATGGTCTTTGTGTTTCACATAGCTCATGCACTTTTGTAGCTTAAATTAGATAACATATCGCTAGACTTTGTTAACATATAAATAGGACAGCCGTACAGCTATCACGCTTTTATCAACACACACAAGAGATAAATTAAACCATATATCATGGACGGCTACGTAATGACTGACTTAATTGTCTAGTGGTCTGAAATGGAAGGTAATGATTGGTCTTGATGATTTTTTGCTAGCTTGAGTTCTGCTTGTTTGTGGGCTGCTGATTTCACAGGGCGGTTATTAGGAGGTTAAATATACGTAAAGAAATAATAAAGTTAAACTTCAGAACAGATTTAACTTGGGCGTGTCCTATTTCACAGACCTCGATATTGCATTGCGCCATGTGGCATTATCACAAAGCGCGTGACTCACCTACTTGAATACCATCAATCACTATTGTGCGATAAAAGGTGACAGCCGATATAAGATCTGGGTCGATTAAATGTATTAAGATTGTTATTTATAGCAAACCGAAATTGATAATTAGTCCACGTTTCGAAATACTTTGTTGGCTCTTTTTTCTCAGTACAGACGGGTTGTAGGCCCTACTACTAAGCTAAATTCGTGCCCGAGGAGTCATAAATGTGGGCCGAATGAAGATCGTTTTAGGCGGTTGATGTGTAAGTCTCACTTTCGAAAGAATGTCAAAAACCCACAGATGTTTAAAGAAAGCTAGTTGGACAGAACGCTATAGTTGTTGACACAGTTGCATGCAGGCCTACACCATTAGGGCTAGGTGCCAAATTTCGCGGCAATGAGTAACAATTGGGTCTATATGCATTGGGCTACCTTACAACGTATTAGGCCTATAGGCCTTGATTGGGCTCCCTTACAACGCTAACTCTATTGAATAGAAATAACGACCCCCGCACAGATATAGTTTACATATTTATAAAATGTAGAAAAATACCATTATGAATGCATATTGGGTCTTGTAAAAGTTTAACACACAGTTTTATTTTCATATCAAAAACCTCTCCCTACCTTATCCATCAGACCTGTTTTAATAAAAACGAAACGTGATTTGGCATTTTATGCGGGGGTATTAATTCCATGCGTGCACTACTTTCATCAAAGTTCGTGCCTCAGTATGTTATTTTGTTCATTGGCTGCTATTACTGAATTAGAATGACTGCTGGCTATATTATGTAAAAAGCCAGTGTTGTTAGTTTGGGCTAGGTTTGAATGTAGAAACAACATTGAGATGCGGCCTGTCACCAGCCGTCTATAATAACTGCCATGGGTTGCTGTATTTATAGCAAGGGATGTTGTGAAGAGTTGTTTTTATTATGAATAATGTTAGAAAAGTCAAGACACATGCTATGTTAAAAGCTATTCTCTTGTTTTGATATCAGGATTAAAATCGAGCAGAGAAAATAATGGAAATATAACAGCACGACCGTTTAGTAACAACTTTTTGCTGACTATTAAAATGCAGGGTTTTTCCTTTTCGTGAAATAATTTTTGTCAGGTCTACTATATTTAAAACAACTGAATCCGGCAGGACATTTGTAATAAATATATATATTTTTTTAAGCTGTGTTCAACGGTAAATGTCACATATATATATATCAAAAGTTATATCCCTCAAGAAAAGCAGTATTTATTTAAATATGTGTTAAGGTATGTCAAACTATGAGGACGGACATGTAAAGCGGCTTCTGGTCAGCGAAGTAGTTAGTAGCCTATTTAATCTAATTGCAGCATCCTTTTATTTGCAGCAGCTAACTGTTACCTTTATTAAGCTAAATAGTGGGCTACCATATTAAATTCAGAATGAGCATAAGTGGTCAGACATAAGCGGAAACATGAGATAAACAGACGAAAATATTGTGGCAAATGTTAACCAAGACAAAGTGAAGAAGACGCGCCATTTTGAATTCGCAGGCTTGACCTACTTTAGGCTTACAAGTATAGCTGGTCTATATATTAGACACATTAGTCTCCCCAAACGACAAAAAACGATTATTTATTTTCTACATCGTCAGAAAGACGCATTATGTATTTTCCGGCGATTCAGACTGCAATATTTCCTTATTGAATGTTCATAAAGATACGCTCCGCTACATTTTATAATACACTGTCTTGGGGCCTGTAGGCTTGGCTACAAGCGAAACGATATATTAATATACACACAAAGCCATGGTGTTTGTATAAATGAACTCGCAGATAAAATTGCGTTGTACAATAATAACAACCGTCTATTAAACACAAAAGGCATCTTTAATTATGTATGATTTCATTCTTTACATCAGCTGTCAACTGCACAAGTCTATACATTTCAGTAACAATAGCTTCTGCGTGCAAAAAAGCTATTAACATATCCCGATGAGAAGGTTTCGTGATACAAACATGTATTATGTATGTTACATTAATTTTAGGAGTAACTTTAGAAATACTAACATACAATACATAGAACTGCAGCAGCAGAATAAATTATGTTGTCTGTAACGAAAGCCAAGGGGAATGTGGGTATTAACTTAGGAGAGTCATTATGTCAGCTAGCTACCGTCACGAAACCTCGTTAAATTGATCACACTCAACCCATCATAAAACAGTAGCAAGCGATTAAACACACCAACATAATAAGATAAGACATTTGTAACTCTTCTAAAAAAATGTTCGTCTATTTCGCCGAGGTGTGTTGACACGAAACTATAAAAATTGAAATTCTTACACGATTTACTGTGATTCCCATTAAACGACAAGATACACGATTTGTTTTGACCATTTCGCTGAGCCTCGTTGCATATACTTCGTCATAGGATATAAGGCATGACTCGTTGGCGTTTACGTTTGAACCGTTAAAAAAAGACTAGGAAACATTACAATGGACTCCCTCCCCAAGATTTACGGCAAAGGCACCTCCTTTTGTTTCCTTTTTGCATATTTTTAATACAGAACACACTTGCTTTGGATGTACTTGACATGAAGGGTTAACATTGAGAAAGGGTTAATTACAAGCGACAGCACGTCACAGAGAGTTATCCTCTCCTGTCTTTCCCGGCAACAGTAAACGAACAGATGCCTATTAGAGTTATCTTCCCCTGATTGTTCTTAGCTACCCAAATACAAGTTGTGTAATCAACGATGTAAATTCCGAAATTGTTTTTTTTTTTTTTATCTCGAAGACTTTATACTGAAAATGCATGTAGATTTACACAAGCGTATATTGCCTGAGGTTCAAGAAAAGTTGGAAGAAGATTTAAAACGGTAGTTTTTGCGGCAAGTAGACTCCCAGACTAAACTCATAAAACTTGTTTTCTTTGTGTTGTATTCTTCCAAAGCGTCGTTTATGGTGGTTTTCTCAATTGGGCTGGCGCGTCGTCGTATCATTGAAATAATCTTAAATAGGCCTACGGCGAAACCCCCAATCGATCAATCAATCAATCGATCAATCCCCATCACGACCGTTAGCGAATACAGTAGTCCGGGCCGCCTTAGGGACATTAGACACCATGTGGAAGTAGATTAGTGCGGGGGCCCAAACTCACAAGTCTTTAGACTTTACTGTATAAACTTAATGAGGATGGTATAAACATTGCATGCATTACAGGCAATCGTTTTATTATTAACCACTTAATGCAAGCGAATACCAAGAGAAGTGAAGTGCGTTCAACAGATGTCAAATCATCTGAAATTAATTTCCCACACATATCTAGAAGGCATTCTTCAACATGAGCAATATGTTATTTTATTTTAATTGATGTAAAACGGAATTGAGTTAAATGGAATGGGGAGACACGCTATAATACGGTTTTACCGTTTTTCTCATTGTCATGTTTTTGTTTACGCCCACATAGTTTTCACGTAAAAAGTTCCTCGCTCTTAAGATCAATTAAACGTTCGGAAGCCCTGTGCAAACAATCATGTCGAGTAAAAAGATATTCCAATACTTTACATAAATAACTTCAATATGCCGCTTACAAAAAATAGGCCCTAGTCCGCTAGTTCACTTAAGATATATAAGTGAAGTTTCCGTTGGATGCGGAGATCGCTGGGTGCTTTTACATGGCTTCTTCCTGGGTTTCCATCATATACTGGAAATAACTAAATCTAGGCGTTTATCTGACATCCTTTATTTTCCAGCATCCTTGGTATCGCTTTGACAAGATGTGTCTCTGAACCTGTTATATCTGTATATCATCAATCAGCTAACTTTGATTTTTTGTTTCTTATTAAGGCGCCAGTACCTTCCCGGGGTTAAGGAAGTTTATAACCGAACCCAGTAAAACACGTCTGTTGGCTTTTCTTCACATAGCCTCGCATGGTTTAGCGGCGGCTGGCTGCTCGGGCGGAGGTAAGCAATTACAAAACTACTTTTTTTCTTTTTATAAAAAGAAATTAACGGAGAATAAGATATTTTTATGGATTGCTTTTGAGTGAAATAATTAAGCGAATAATGTAACCTCGATGTCCTCTGTTAATAGTTTTCTCTGGTTAAAGCTATGTTTGGTACGTGTGTGAAGCTGGTCCGCAGTTCGCAGTTCGTTATTCAAAGGGGACCAGTCAATATTTTTATAAACATATACATAATACAGTGAATAAGCAACGGATTACAAGATAACTGTTTTTTAACTGCATATTTACACATTTGGGGACACTGTACATTTTATGAC
>JAVFBZ010160916.1:0-11289 GCA_032466195.1 Katharina tunicata | reverse complement strand
ATATATAATGGTGTGCCTCCAAATGACCACAAAGTACTCTCTGTTAACACTAAATATAATATATAATGGTGTGCCTCTACTTTTTTGTTTACAGTATTGCAATGGGGGTGACTTAGCGGACTATTTACAAGGTAATAGTGATTACTGATTCTGTTCTTGTTAGTACAAGTCTCTCTTTGTTTTCATGGTTGTTACACAAATTACAAGTTCCTATAAAGGCCAGATCAATTTCCAGTGTAATTACCCCCTTTTATCTATGTATGGAATCCAGCTTGAATATATGTACATGTAGCTGGACTAAAGTAGGTCTACTAAATACATGTATGTACCATGGAGGCTGTGTCATTTATACTTTGTGTACTTGTTCATTTCCTGGCTAGGCCACACCATTTCAAAAAGTTTGATTACAGGCATTTACATCTTTCCCCTTACTCTTTTACAGCCCTAACAAAAGCAAAAACAGTTTAACTGTTTTTGTTCTTTTTGTTTTTGTTCCTCCTTCCTCTCTCTCTCTTTTTCATCACATTCAGCCTTAAACCAACTAATTAAATTGGTGTGGCCTTGTGGTAAAAAAAACTATATGCATCCTTGTCTAAGATAAAACAAACAAAAAGTGTTGTCCAATTTATACATCTGTTGACTATAAATTGTCATCTGAAAAAACAAATAAAAACCAATAACAATATGAACTTCCATATAAACAAAACTCTATTGTTATGAGATAATACAAAACCAGTCTTTGGTAAGATGTGAAAGCAAGCAAATAAAATGCATGATGAGTCATGTACATTATACAGTTAAAATCTTATTTACTCTTACTTAGTATTTGTGCAGATATAAGAAGTTAAGCAAAGTTCCAATTATATTTGAACACTCAAATAGATCCCTTCTCTTTAATACATATACTGTCAAATTGGATTCACGTTGGGTTGTGTGAGCAAAACATCAAGTCCATCTAGATTATTACTAAATTTTACTAAGTTTTAACCAACTTAATGGAACCCTGTAGCCTGACCATTCTAGCTATGGGTGCCTGCCATGTAAGTTACTCTCATATGTGTACGTGTGATTACAGTTTGTCAGTATTAAATCATTGAAGCAACATTATTTTCAAACAGACCATGCACTTCACAGTTTTTATTTACCTTTATAGCGTTACCATATACTGTTTGAAAATATCCTCTGTCATATAAACTACATGTACACACCATCCAGTCGTTGAAGAAAATAAATGACTGAATTGATTTATTAATGTTGACATTACAGTTATAATTCTTATCAGATGAAGTTTGAATACTTTGTCAGTTGAATGTAGCTGGTTGGCTGGTACTTCTGGTGGCATGGTGCTATCTGAGCTCAAGGGCTTCACGAAGCTGGTTTATTATGGTGTCCTGTTTAACATCCTGTAAATGTCCAGGGAGGTTTCCTGCACCCATTGAGCTGTCGTGCTATCATAATATGATATAAGTGAAATAACCTTAAATACGGCGTAAAATCACAATTAAACAAGCAAACAAATCAATCAAGAAGATAAACATACCTGTAAATCTAATGATTTTGTTTTTAATTTCCAGTAAAAGGGACACTAAGTGAGGACACTCTCTCCATTTTCCTCAGACAAATAGGTTTGTAAAATTGTAATTGTTTAGGACATACTGTATTTGCTCTATTAGGTCTTAGTTTATTGGACTTAGCTCTCAGAAAGACCTCTATTTTTATGTCCTTTATAGATGGTATTTTTTTAGCTGACTGTTTTTGATCATATTTTTTTTAATGAAATAACGCTGGACATGCTATGATTTCTAAAAAAAAAATCATCAAGAATATCATGTCACATCACTTTTATTGAATGTAAAATCCCAAAACAAATGCTACAGAGCTTCAATTCTGAAACCTTCACTCAACTGTTTCACACACAAAGAATAGGTTGACATTTAGCTTGTTGCCGATATTTTTAAACATGAAGTTTTAAATGTTTATGTGAACACATTTGTATTTTGATCTCCAGTAAAAGGTGTTTCTCTAATATAACATTAACTAACCTATTTAAATGATATTTGTGTGAATTGTATTTTATTCTCTATGTTATTTTCAGCTGGTGCCATGAAAGCCCTAAATGCCAAGGGTGTTAACTAGCCTATTTAAATGATATTTGTGTGAATTGTATTTTATTCTCTATGTTATTTTCAGCTGGTGCCATGAAAGCCCTAAATGCCAAGGGTGTTGTACATCGTGATCTGAAGCCTCAGAACATCCTATTGTGTCATTCTGGAAAGGCCAGTGCACCTCCCCAAGAGATACAGCTTAAAATTGGTGAGTTTTTATTGCTCAACATGGCACTGTTGTCAGATCAGGTTTAATAATTCATACTAAAAATATTTCCTAGATAGAGGTTTTTATAAAATTCAACCTTTTCAGAGATCCAGTCCTTTTTCCTGTTATTGAATGTGTTAAAGATATATACATCTTGCCAGAGATTTTCCAGCAAAGTCGGAGTCTGATTTTGATAAAGAAGAATTTGGCTACTGGGTGAAGCTTCCTCTGCCCTGCTGATCTGTGGGCTAAAGGACTTCAGGGAGCTGCTTTCCTGCATGGCCCCCTTGTCTGTCAAGTCTTATGCCAGTGTACTGTAGTTGAGGGTGGATTTCTTCACCATTTGGGCTGGCACCCTGTCATACGAGTGAAATAGATTTTAGTAATGCATAGCACCCCAATCAATGAAAGGATTGAACAATAGACCAGGAACCTCAAATTCTGTTGTTACTCACCCCATATACAGGCTTTGCTCCTTCTAATTGCATATACATCTAAGTCAAGATTTGATATATCCCTATATATTCCTATACGCCCTTTGCTCTTGTCTCTCACATGTATTTTAAGACTTGAATAATCATTATATTGTTTTTTTCTTCAGCTGACTTTGGCTTTGCCCGGTTTCTCAACGACGGGGTAATGGCGGCTACATTATGTGGTTCTCCCATGTACATGGTAGGACCTAGTTTTATGTTACCTTTCAGCTTTGTGTTACAAGTAAAATGATATCAAGTTCATACGTGTTTTTTAACAGATACAATGGGTATGTATTTCATAAAAGTTTCAAGACTGAAATCAGACTTTGTAATAATACCCTTACACCTCTCTGTGCCAGTAAATAAACCATGTCAGGGCCACATTCATCCACCAAATCATAAACATTGCACTGTAATGCTTTTATGAGGGTTTTGACTCCAAGTATGACCTAACTTTTATTTTGTCCCTGGGATATTTCAGCCTTGAAAAGTCGAGATTTAAACGCTTTTTTGTCTGATGTTTAAATTATGATTACAATTTACAATCTTTGTTATTTCAATGGAAATCGCTTCAAATTTTAACACCATTTTTCAGCTTACATTCTTGCTGTCACACTTTAACAGCAATGGTCTGCTGGTAGAACATTGTCTTTCCAACAGAGCTTACACTTAAAGTAGGATTCCCTGATTTGGTGTGATACTGTTATCTTATTTTTTTAGATACTCATCCACTATATAAATGTAGTACTCTTGGTTACGAATATAGTTTTAACATTTTGAAAGACCAAATTAATATTCACAATTTAAAAGTATATTCAGTTGAGATTTGTAATCATTGCTTTAAAACGGGTATACCAATTAGGCCGAAACGTTGCTTATAATTATACCCAGAAATTGAAAATCCATCAAATTTATGTATTATTACCAATCAATCAATCAATCCAGTTTGCTCTGATTTCTCCCTGATTGCTCCCTGATTTCTCCCTGTGTGCTCACCGATTTCTCACTGATTGCTCCCTGATTTCTCCCTGTGTGCTCACTGATTGCTCCCTGATTTCTCCCTGTGTGCTCACTGATTCCTCCCTGTGTGCTCACTGATTCCTCACTGATTCCTCCCTGATTGCTCTCTGATTTCTCACTGATTCCACCCTGATTGCACCCTGATTCCTCCCTGATTGCTCTCTGATTTCTCACTTTCTCCCTGATTGCAGGCCCCTGAGGTGATCATGTCTCTACAGTACGATGCCAAAGCAGACCTCTGGAGTATTGGTACGATTGTCTTCCAGTGTCTGACAGGCAAGGCTCCCTTCCAGGCGCAGACACCACAGCAACTCAAACAGTTCTACGAGAGAAATGCAGAACTTATTCCTAAGTATGGATGCTTTTCTTCTATCTTTTGTTTGTTAAAAGAATAATTGTTTATTAGACCAATCAAATAAATAAGTAAATACTATCATATATCTTTTGTAAAACTGTCAATTTTTTTTTTTCAGTTCTCTATATAATTATAATTTTATAATTGTCAAATATTTATTGGAAACCTTTTTTCTTATTATCTTTTCATAATTCCTAATTAAACTGTTAAGATATGGGATGTTGTTTTAATTAGATTTACACGTATAGATAGAGTTATCTGATTTTGTTTTAATATATTGATATGGTTTTATGAAAGGATGATGCATGAAGTAGTCTTGTCTTTCATCTATTTTATGTTTTCATCATTTAATGATTTTTAATTTAGGTCATTGGACCAATTTTCAAGTTTCTAATTGTGTGAGGGTTTGTTTCAACATTAAATAATTACACAAATTCTTCAACCTTTTCACCCCCTGAGATTTTTGCAACATAGGACTGACTTTCAGTCAGTCTAATTTGTTAAATCTCAGGCACAGAGGCTAATTAAGTTATACAGTAGGCTTTAATAATACATGTAAATTAATTATTTATAATTGGATAACGCCCTTTCCCAAATTTGCTTGTGGTCTAATTTCATGTTACCTATTCTACTAAACACACTCAGAGGGGGTGAAATGGTTGAAGAATTAGGGTACCATGTCAGCTAGTCTTATACATTTTTCTCTGTTGAAGGCTTGTGAATTTTGTTTGTTTGTGCATTTTTAAAATATATATATTTGTGCTTGTGTTGTTTTTGTAGCATTCCATCAGGCACTTCACCAGAACTCAAAGACCTTTTGTTGAATCTCTTGAAGAAGAATGCAAAGACACGGATTGACTTTGGTAAGTACATTTAACTTTCTAGTACTACTTCATTCAGCTGTTAAGTCACTGAAAAAATGAGAAGTCTTATATGTTGATGAATAGGGCAGAAACTTGAGTAACTTGACCTCTGAATTTACCACAAAGCTGAATAACCTTGCCTCAATAATCAATAGAAACCTGAGTAGACTGACCCCCGCGCGATCAGCAAAAACCTTAGCGTACTAAATCCCTAAGTATACTATTTTCATAACACATCAGGAAGTATACTTGAGTCATAAATCTGACTGTATTTCCCAACATCTTTGATCAAGCTAATTACCTAAACATTCTCAGTCTAAGCAGATTATATTGATACATGTAGCATATCCACTTTTTTTTTTGGGGTCAGATGACTAGTAAAAATGTCCAATATATAACAAATTTTCTCTTTAGAAAGATAGCTGTATTTCCTGTAACTATGTGAACTACTTCAATACTTGGTTTAATTGATTTAAAATAATCTTGATTTACTTACATGTACTAAATTTTCACTACTTGTATGAAACCACTTGTCATGACTTTATATTAATCAGTTGTTTTAAGTTTTTGTTTGCAAATCTTCTTTCTTCAGATCATTTCTTTTGTCACAAGTTCTTACAGCCAGTTGTTTCACCGGCAGCATCATGTAAGTGTACAACATGATTATTTCTTTGTCAAAAACAAGAGAGAAAATGTCTGTATTTCAAGATTTTTGAAAGAACTGTAATTCAGTTTCAAATCGTATCTGTTCTTTCCCACAGACATTATTTGTTTAAAATACTATTTGATTATTGTATAAATTTGATTCACTTTTCCTCGTAGGCAGATTGTATATGGGATGTTTGGGGTTTAACAATACATGAGAAAATTGTAATAATAATTTCACAATAGTGATCTAAAGACAGTTTCCAAAGGCAATTGTAAATACCTGTACTCCCCATAACGGTAATGTGCCCTCCTCTTATAAGAGAAATACCATTGAGTATGATGTTTAACACTAAACAGTAGTTCATTGCCAAATAGTGATTGGGTCTGAGTTGCTCAAAAGATAACCCAGGATTAAGTTTGTAACGTCACAAACAAAGTCCATTCTGACGTGACGTCGTACAACAATGGCTTAAAGTTAACACAGCTTTGAGCAACCAGCCCCTGTCATTGGTTGGTGAGAGGCTCCTGTGCCCTGGTGCTCTGAGGTAAGGGGCATCAGGAAGCTGATTTGTTGTGGTGTTCTAGTTTTAGTTCTGTAAATGTCCAGTTGTCTCCTATGAGTTACCAGTGTCACTTAGCCTGGTTTCCTTCACCAATTGGGCTGGCACCCCGCCATGTGATATAACCATCAGTACGGTGTTAAACCCTAATCAAACAAACAAACAAACCAATTATGATCTGTAGATAGTTTTTCATACATAAAGACAATAGCCTGTTATACTTATGTTTGGTTACCTGCTTTCCAGCTTCCCCCGTCCCAGTTCCAAACAGAAGTCTGAGTTTTGGTTCTGATAATTCTTCCCCTAGTCTCAAACAGACCCCGGCTTCACCTCTAACGGATGCCACTAACAGGTTCACTAATAAGGTGAGTGCTCTCTACATTCCATGTTGTCGCTGCTTCCATGTTTGGAGACACCTCGCGAAGTGATTGTATTCTGAGGCAAGACTGGATATTATGCTATTGCTGTTTGCCGCTAGTTTACGTTTTAAGACAGCCTGAAAAATATTTTGCCGCATTATGTTTTTCTGCCTTATTTATGTACATGTAGGTCACATGGGATCTATTGGTAGAAAGTGAGCATAAGTTGAATTATTGTGTGAATGACCCCGCTTCATTTGTTAAAGTCTCTGGTTTGACTCTAACCAGTGCAGAACACATGGTACATGTATATAAAATCTGATAGCAATGGCCTAATTAGGTTTAGGATGGTGCCCGTATCCTCCTAGTTATATAACCTACAGAGGATCCACGCCAGTCTGGGACCACTTTCATCAGCTGCTCTACAACAATAAACAAAAATGATTGCAAATTTTAATACATACTTGAGGCACTTTTATGCACAAAACTTTTTAATTTAATGTCAACTTTTGAAAATGTCCCCAAGATTCTGGTCTGAGTAAACAGATTTGTGGATTATTTTGAGAGAAGTATCTTAGCTCTGCTCAGGTTTAAGTGTACTTTCTGGTAGGATTTTACCAGTCAGTACAAGGAATGGAAAAAAATTCTCAACTCTTTGATTAAAGTTACAGTGTATCTGTGCCATTGAGCAGTTGGTTGAGTGGGAGTCTCCTGTGCCCTGGTGCCCCATAGTAAGGGGCATCAGAAAGCCTATTTGTTGTGATGTCCTGTTTATTGTCCTGTTTATTGTCTTGTGACGTCTTCTGTGTTGTCAGGGTGGTTCCCTCCACTGAATGGGTAATAAAATAACCTTGAGTATGGCCTGAAACCCCAAACAAACAAACAATTTTCTGTGCCATTGATTGATTTTGTTTTAACCTTTTTTGGCTTTTGCTCTGTGGAAAATAATGGGATATTAAAGCTCTCTCAATGGATTGAAGTGTTTTATGGTTGCCAAGATCAGAACTCCTTGAATTTTCTTTAATATAAAATGCTTCTGAAATTTTTTTTTCAAAATATGCTAGTTTTTTTTCTTCTCCATATTAAGTGCTTTAATATTCTCTTTATGGTATGCTTTTATTTTTGTTGCCGTTTACCAATTTATTCCTTCTATTCCCTTCTGAGACCTTTGTACCTTAGTTATTCAAGTATTCAATTGTTTTCTTTTTGTTCTTATGATTAGGTGCTTTACATGTATTATAAAGTGTCTATTAAAACAGTGAGATACCGACAGACCACAATAAGTTACAGAACTGTGATGTCCCATTGAGACACAGCAATGCCAATGTCAGTCATAAGAGATAGCGACAGACCACAATAAGTTACAGCACTGTGATGTCCCATTAAGACACAGCAATGCCAATGTCAGTCATAAGAGATAGCGACAGACCACAATAAGTTACAGCACTGTGATGTCCCATTGAGACACAGCAATGCCAATGTCAGTCATAAGAGTGACAGATTCTTACTTAAAGTTACATATGCACCCAAATATTCTGTATTTTGGGTTTTCACAGAATTACATGAATTATATATATTTTCATCAAAAAGAAAAAGTTAGAGATATTCCGTTAATTTTACCCCCAGATTTGAAGGTAAAGGTAGTTTAAAAGCCTGGTAAGAGTAAAAAAAAAAATTGAAAATTCTGCCAGAAATTTTAATTGTCAATCTGCTGTCACATCTCAGCCACACTTTGATGTACCGACGTTACACTCTGAGTCAACCGTGTGAGCCACACCCCTTACAACGTTCAAAACGTTGGGTTGTTACAAACAAGGTCATTCACTTCGGCTGGATCCAAGTCTTTGTGAGCAAATATGGCCAGCCATCTTTCCGTTAAATTTGAATAACTGCTAGATTTCTCCTGGTCCGTCCGTACAAGCATTTTATCCAATGAATCATTTTTAAATTAAAGTGACTGTTTTTATTTTTGAACAAACATCTAATCTTGTAAAAATCAAGGCAAACAGAATAAGTTGAAAAATCCAAATTTTGGGTGCATACGTGACACGAAGCCACACATAAATACATCTAACAAGAACAATCTATACTTCCCACACCTAGTCATTTTTGGGGGGTCTCGACCTGTAACATTCTCAACACTTAATTAGAAACTGTACTAACAGTGAGGGAGCATCTACATGTAACATTCTCAACACTTAATTAGAAACTGTACTAACAGTGAGGGAGCATCTACATGTAACATGCCTAGGAATAACACAACAATACAGGTAATGACTTTAACTCTTAACACGACACTCAAACTTGGATCATCTTAGTTAAGTATTTAGTTTACCCACTTTTGAGATGGTAAGAATAGCCTTTATGGGAACATGAATTTCATCAGATTTATGACATGTTTAAAAGACTTTAATTAAAGTATCCAAATAATATTCTGAAAATTTTCGCTTTTGTAATTGCTTGTATTATTTGCCAGCTTTATATGTTTTAATATGTTAAAATGTATTTTTGATCTCATGCGTATTATGTTGTTTATTTATAATATGGAATGATGGTCCTGAAAACTAAAACTGAAATTGGAATTGTTTCATATTTTGAATTTCAAGATCTTTCTGGTTGATGATTGATGCTAGTGTTGAAAGTCATGTGTGCATGGCGGGGAATGGTGGGCAGGTGTGAACATTTAGTGGAAACAATGGCTAATACTAGGTCGTCCAGTTTCCATAAAAATAACCACTTTGAAACACTGAAAAAAAATTTACTTTCCCATAAATTGGAACTTGGAACAATCCCAAAAAGTTTGGATCCTGTCTGAAATTCTAAAGTCCTAATGAGTAATGATACTGTCTGAAATTGAGGCGCTTTTTTTTTAAAGTTCAGTAGTATAACAAAGCTAACTGCCCCTTATTGCCCGACATGTTTTAGGGATTTGTTTTTTTAATGATGATTAGCTGTCTGAAAGGTATACAAGAAATTTGAATGACTTTTCAAAAGTCATGGATGCTACCATAGTTAATTCCCCTGAATTGCCCAACAGGTGGCTGCAGACTCTGCCGTGCCGTCTGACGTTAATTCTGCTCGTGGCTCGGACGTTGCGTCTCGTAAAGCGACAGTCGGCGATCACAGTCATAGTGGGACTGAGGCGAGTCTTGGTGTCTCTTCTGAGCATGTATGTAACTCTAACTTAACTATAACATGCTCTTTTATCTCTGTTAATATCATACCTTCAGCTACCTTTTACTTTTATTTTGGTTACTAACATGTTTCTTTATGTACATGCATGAGAACTGAGCTAAGAGGCGCCAGGAATCTGATTTGTCATTGCGTCCTGTCAATATCCTGTATATGTTACAAGTTACGTCTTGGCTGATTTCCTCCAACTGTTGCGAGTGTTTGGATGGGAGCTTCCTGTGCCCTGGTGTGCTCTGAGCTAAGGGGATCGGGAAGCTGATTTGTAATGACCCTGATGTTTGTCATTTTGATTAAATGCAGTGTGGCATCTTCTACGTTACTGGCATCGCTAGGGTGGTTTCCTTCACCTATTGGCCTGGCATGCCTAATAAGACCCATTTATATAATACACCCAGTAATTACATGTAACCTGCTAGAGCTCCCCGAGTATTTCTAAATATTTTTTGCTTATAAATAACCTGGTATATTTAATTAGGCTTTTCATCACAACAGACTTCTGTAATAACCAAAACTTTGGGAATCAGGGTCATTTCGTTACACTGTGTGTAATTCTAAACTTCTTGACTTTTGACTGTTTATTGTTTCCTGTAAGCTTATACTAAACCTGTACTGTATGTGATCATATTTGTTGTGTGTGTTTGTTTGTGCTTGGTCTGGTTAACTCACTGTTTAATACTATGGAACACTTTCCACAAAAAGATATTAACCCCTTTTGATATATTTTGCCATAGTGACCAGCATTGAACGTGTTGTGTTGCCATGGTAATTTAAATAAACTACACTTAGACATTTTATTATTTCAAGTAACTTGGTTCTGTTTGCCAATTCTATACAATAACAACTGAGTGGTTCCTGTTTCTCCTGATATCTTATAATGTTTTTTAAACATTGTATTATTTTTGTCGCATGTTACACATATACAGTAAGCTAATATCACTGTAGCACCATGATGAGATGAGAGTGGGCCCGCGCTGTGGCTTCGTTGTTAAACTGTGGACAACATGTACATGTATGGAGTCACTTTCTCTGTACGCAGAATAGGTTCGATTCCCCCTGTAGACTTTAGGTATACAACAGAAGTTTTCCAAAGGCTGCAGAGTTTGCGAGGTGGTTTATACAAGGTTTCTTCCCGGTTTTCCACCATGTACACCGGCAATGCAGAGTTGTCATACAGGTGAAATACTCGTTACGACTTAAAACGCCAATCAAATAAATAAATAAATAAATGAAAGTGAGGCCATCTACTGTTTTGGCTTAAGTTATGATGTATCAGTTGAAGAGTCATAAAGGGTCTCTTCAATAGTGGTAGACTAACAATAAAGTCACAGTACATGTTCATGTTGTGAATGTGCCATTCAGCGTGTTATCACTGTCATGTTACAGTACATTGGGTGTAAAGAGCATGTAGCTTCAGATCATTTTGCAGCACCACCCTCCCTGTGAGAGAGGTCCATTACATGTATGCACCCTTTCCTTGTTTTCCTTTGACTTATTTCACATATA
>JAVFBZ010160872.1:0-17767 GCA_032466195.1 Katharina tunicata | reverse complement strand
AGAGGATAGAGATCATTTATAATTATTGACTTTAAAATACCTTTGTCTCGCAGCATGATGCAAATATCAAATGTGCAATAACATCACATATCACAAGACTGACAGGCTATGGGACAAAACAAAAGAACACAGATACTTGGTTATCTCCATTGACGTTTTTCTGATTTATTTATTTTAATTGTTCTTTCTATAACAGATGTTTATTCAGATATCAACCAATTTAAAACCATTGTATGATGGCTGCTGTCAAAATAGAAATAATTGGCAAACTTTGGCTGAAGATTATGAACGAAAACTTGAAACAGAAAAGCAAAAGTTAGAGGGTATGTTTTCAATGTGGTTTTGTATGAATGGGTATGCATGTTCAAAAGTAAATGACTTCATTATAACAAAGTTAGGAAACATTTGAACATGCATCCCACAATCATTTCACACAACTGGAAATGCACATTTGTCTGCTGTATTTTAGCTTTGTACATAGCACTTTTCAAATTTAGTCCAATAATCTATAATCTATTACTCTATTCAAGACTAAGGTATTGAAAGAAAATATGTTTGTTAGTTTGTTGATTGGGGTTTTACGCTGTACTTAAGATTATTTCACTCTTCATGGCGTGTCAGCCAAATGGGTGGAGGAAACCACCTCAAACAATGCCGGCAAGACAGAAGATGCTACGATACATGAACAGGACAAAACAACAAATCAGCTTCCTGATGCTCCTTAGCTCAGGGAGCGCCAAGGCACAGGAGGCCCCCCACCCAACCAGCCGTGAAAGAAACTATGCAAAGAGAAAGTCAAATCATTCACATTCAGTGTGTATTAAATAGGTTTTATTTTGAATTGAACATTAATCTTTTTAAATAAGATTAAGTAATTGATGTCTGCACTAAATTTATGAGGTGATGTAATTGGCTTATTAATTTTCCAACAAATACACTATGACCAAAAATGTGTTTTTACGGCTATGTACACATGTAGGTGTATCATTCAGAATTTCAAAGCCTCGTGAAATTAAAGCCTATGGTTAATTCAATATGGCAATAACCTATAAATTGATCACATCACCAAATAAATTAAATTCAAATGGCTTGGTCCTCACTGGTACTTTCTGCAAATATTTTTCCGCCATTAGAAAAATTAAATGTTGTATGCTTATGTATAGTTTAGAAAAGCTTGTCCTATGATTTCATCCTGGGTTTGTTCAAAATTCATTATTTTTCTTCATGTTTCCTTCATATTTTTAGTCGTTTTGTTCGCTGTTTGACTCGTTCTCATGTGTTGGAGTTTAATGTTTAAAGAATTGGGACTGAAATGATTTGTTTCAAGATAACTTTTTGTGGTCCTTTCGAAAAGTGTATATCATGGCTTTTGCTTCAAAGCATTATATCATTTGATCCCAAATTATATGACACAGTTGTATTTATTTCTCTTATCCAAGTGATTTCATTTGCTGCTGAACTTTATTCATTCTTGAGCAACTGGGCACACTGTACAACAACAAAAATTTATGACAAAAGTGAAAAAAAAACATGAAATACAAGATTTTGTCTTGCAACTATTGTGAATGTGGACCCTGTTTCTTAACGGTTTCTAGTTTAGTTGGTCTAGTAATCTGAAGGAGAAAAAAACCTCAGTGAATAATTTGAAAATTTTAATAACAGTTCTTCTGTCCAAACAATCTTCTGATCTTATCTTCATGTATAAAAGCAAAATTGAAGAGAATTCAGTTTAATTAAACTTATGATGTAAATGTTTCAACAGACCATGCTCAGACATCTTCAAAAGCTAAAGATCCTCCCAAACAGACTGGCACTGATGATAAGGTACATTTATAACTCTTGCTTTATCTGGATTATTTTGGATTTTTGTGCTGCTGTCAATACGCTGGTGTGATGTTATTACTAATATGATACAATAGTTGTAGGTGGCAATCCCACTGATTGGACTGTATTCTTTGATTGTCTGTTTTTTTTTATTTAATTGTTATCTTGCACTCTGCCCAATGTTATTTCACTGATACAATGGCAGACCCCACATCAATGGTAGCATACACAGACCCAAGCAGAAATCACCCCAAATCTATTGAACCCATCGGTGATCACACATTTTGATGTTTTCAAACATTGCCAGTTAGTAGAATCAATCTAAAGGTCAGTTCACACACCATTCTTTCCAATTTTACTTTCGATTTTGTAGATACATTTGAGCCAATTTGTGTGGCTAACTCTGATCACTTATCAAATTGAAATTTGTTCTTAGTTAAAGGTCTGAATGATTATGTGTTGGCCATTCAAATGCACAGTGAATGTCAGACTGTGTGACGTTAACTTCTCTAAGTATACTTGATTTTTTCTTTTCTCATTTGCTATCACTACCCCTGCAGTTAATGTACACACAACATCCAGTTTGCTGTGGGTAGATTAATTTGATGCCATTTTGTTTAAGAACAAACACATTTCTTTGGAATCATCCAACTAATCGTATGCCAAAAACATTACCAAATGGCTTTGTTCCAACAAAGTCTTAAATCGAAAGTCAAATTGAACACAAACCATAGGTAACATCTATTGGGAAAGAGATGTCCCAATAGATGTTACCTATGGTTTGATTGATTGAATGGGGTTTTACGATGTACTTAAGGTTATTTGGCTCTTATGATGGTGTGCCAGACCAACGGGTGAGGGAAACTGTCCTAAGCGATGCCGACGACATAGAAAATGCCACAATACATTTACAGAACGAAAATACAGGACACGACAACAAATCAGCTTCCTGATGCCCCTTAGCTCAGAGAGCACCAAGGCATAAGAGGCACTCCTATTCCTGTTCAGTGGGAACTAAAATGGTCACTTCCTCGTTGTGGATGTAGACTGCCCCGTGTTCCAAAATGTACTGTCATATAATACCTGACCCTCTCAAATAACATATTACCCTAAATGCTCAACAAATTCGACCCCCTACAACTTAAAGGGTAAGAAGTGTAGACATGCAATTTTGAAATTTTTATGAAGTTCAGACTTTAAATTACCAGAAAATGTATGATTTAGTTCTAAATTCACAATTAAACATTTAAGTAAATCAATAAATTACTTAATGTTTGTGCCCTTAGAGGTCAAATTTGTTGAGCCTTTAGGGTATCATGATTGCTTAAATGTGTCAATTACATTCTCTGCGCGCTGCATTATTTAATCGTTTTCTTTTTTTTTTTTGCAGACAACAGATCCGCCCAAACTTCGAAGAAAATCTGAAATGGCATCCAATAAAAAGGCTACCAGCACATTCTGCTCCTTAGTATGATTCCAGTAAGAACTCAACATATCAACACGTCATGATTGGCACCTTGGGAAGGTAGTCTAGAAAACCTACCCAAAACTAAGATGTGAATTCAAGGAGGTCATTACATAACTGATCCTTTGTTCACACATGTTTATTGCATTACCTGTTTGTAAAAAAGTCAACTTCTATTTTTTTCTTAATAACACTGGTTTCTTGATGCTTATAAATGTTGACCAGATCTGTATATATGATTAGTATATTTAATTTTGTGCAACTTACATTTTATGTTTTATTTGACAACCTAAACAATTGATTATGGACAAGTTAGTGAAAGCTCTGTTACAAAGATAACACCAAAATTAATTTAAGTATAAAGTGTTGTGCAATGCCTCTTACGGACTGATCATTATACAGCATTTCCAGGGTGTATCTGTTTAATCAGACATGACAAAATGCTTAAGTACTAATCTTTATAGTAATTACTTACAATATAAGCTAAGACAATTTGTGATATAGGAGTCAAGACTTCTGACCAAAACGACTGTGTATACAATGTCAACTACTTGATAAGTATTGTTTAAAGTTTATTCTATGTACAAATTTGTTTTAATTGTAGCTGTCACTTCAATAAGCACTATTTTTTTGCATATAAATATATCTTTAAATAAAAGATACTCAATGGTTGAAAAATGGTTTCACAGTTTTGACTTGGCATGTACTATATTGCAGTTGATTGTAATCCAGGACTATGTCTAATGAGAAGTAAATAAATAATTTCTACCAGTACTATTGTTCTGAGTGGCTTGTCAGTATACTATCCTAATATACCGGTAAAGAGATACAATTGCATTATGACACATAGTAATGCTAGCTACTACAAAACAGCGCAACTTTTGACATAAACTTTTGAATTCTACTTCGACAACCTTTGTCTTTGAGTCGTTTCTTTGTTTCTCTAATATCCAGCCATCCTAGCTATTCTGCTTTCCCTACTTCTAGTGTGCTTGCGTCGCCTTCTGTCTCCACCCCAGCCCGCAACCTGGTCCTTCTTCGTCCACCCATACACCTCAGCCTGCACACCCCCCTCGTTTGCCTTCTCCCCAGCCTGGACCTTCGAGCCCATCTGATTCGTCCACTCCAGCCCCTTCCCACCACGGGTCTGATCATTCCTATTCTGATGCCCTGAAATCGCCACCTTCAGTTCCACGTAATCTTCAGTTCATAATAAGGAAAGTAATACATTTTGTAAATTCAGACACAACGCCTCATCTAAATGACACCTTCCAAAAGTAACCAAAAGGATTTTGTTATAAGGAGATTCTAATTTGGCCAGAATTATCTGCAACCTCACCCTGATATCCAAGTAGAATGCTTTCCAGGTGCAACGTTCAATTCCTTTTCGGACACTTGCTCAAAATTATAACAGGCCTCAATTGGAAATTTTTATCTTAAATGTTGGAATAAACAATAAGAAAACTCCAAAGCCAGTTCCACAAATGTGCAAACTTGATGACAATTATAAGGCAGACTTTCTCCAAATCTATTTTGTAAATATATTATAAATCCTATTATAACTTCAGCAGAAATAAGATAACTCTGAAGTAGGGAGGACAGACGGGCCATTACCATCAGTGGAAGGTAAGTTTAGTTTAGAAACATACAAATTGTTTATAAATTTGTCGAGTTTCTTACACAATAAACTAACTTCCACTGAATAATGCACTAGAATACCACACAGGAGGTGGGCAGATCTAGCTAACAACACAAGGTGAGACGGGCCCAGAGGGAAAACAAACTTCTGACATTCAAACTTAAGGCACACTAAAGGAACCGTCAGACGAACGAAAGGAGCAGAAAACAAAAGTAAAACAATGTATCAGACAAGCTAGTACTAACGTCGACATACCTCACAATTAAAAACAAGTAATCCGACTATTGGCTACTCGCTAAGACCAAGGTAACCGCCTGCACTGCTACCAAGGGGCCTAGAGACTGAACACTGTCCCGCCCCAGTGTCATGTCTCGAAGATAATACGAGGTGAAGGTTGTAGTCGAACGCCAATAATGCCTTGATCATATCCTTCACTGATCGATTAGCCCAAACCGGCCACCATTCCGCCAGAACACGAATCTCATGCTCTGAAACTTTAGATAGTGCACCATCAGAGTTACTAACCCGCTCGTAAGCCAAACGCACAATTTTAGAAAGCCAGAAAGCTATAGTGTTTTTAGATATTTCCTGCTTATGCTGAGCATTAAAGGGACTAAATAAGCGCCAATGACTCGCCCTTATTGGCTAAGATTTGGAAATGAAGATGGCCAAGGCTCTTACTCGACACATCAAACAATCTGCCACCAAGGCCGGGGACAAAAATCCGGACAAGACTGGGATATTAAACTCGCGAGGAGATGAACCGTCCGAACGCTGATTCTTTGCTAAAAATTCTGGGAGATTGACGACCAATCCGGAGGGTGCCTTATCGCTCTCTCTTGTCCACGTCATAAATCTCAGAAACCCGCGCTGCTAAAGCGAAGGTTTATAGAAAGACACATTGTAGGAAACCCACTTTAAATCTGCCATGTCCAACGGATCAAGCGGCAAGCCGTACAGGAACCTGAGAACTAGCGATAAATCCAACTGGGGTAGCCTTGGAATCCTTGAGGTGTTGGAAATCTTAAAGGACCTAACTAACGCTGAGAGGTTATAATCTGCCCCAAGATCAACACCAGTGGTGAGATGGATAACTTTAGTGATCGCAGTAAGATATCCATCCACAGTAGACAGTCTATACTGTTTATCCTGTAGCATGTATAATAAGAAATCCGCTACATTTTGAAGAGGGGCAGTGGCTGGGGAAACGTATGCACCACTCACAGAACACCTTCCACTTGGACTGATAGACCGCTGTTGTAGATTCCCTTGTGAATTCCATCATTCTTTTTGCAGCTTCTCAAGAAAAGCCTGCCTTAAAGAGAGAATCTTGGAGCACCTGCAAACATGTAGCCATAGCATCGCAGAATTCAAGTGAAACAGGTTCGTTCTGGGCTGGCATAGTTATTTCTCCCACAGAGGTAGTTCCCTTGGAACATCTACGAGAAGCTCCAGTAGTTCCGGGAACCAAGGTCGCACTTGCCACCATGAGATAGATAGACCACATGAGATGAGATAGACCAAACATTGGTGAGTCACGATCTTCCGTAGCACTGCAGGATTGCTGGTGGTGGGTAGGCGTAGGCTACCATACCCGACCACTCCTGAGTCAACGCGTCCAAAGCCAACACGTTTGGATCCGGGCTTGGTGACAAGTAGACAGGGGTCTGGTGGTTCCAAAATGTCGCAAACAGGTCCACCAAGGGAATCTCCCAAAACTGTATAATCCGCCTGTCTGGATAATCTGATTCTGCCTCGATAGATAATCTGCTAATACATTGAGGCAACCCGGAATATGCAGAGCCCGACAGAGTATGTTTTTTAACCAGCATAGGTGGTATAGAGTACACGTTATGTCCAGGAGTTGTGGGGATCTTGTCTCTCCCTGCCTGTTTATGTAGGCCATCACCGTAGTGTTGTCCGTGACTACTAACAGACTGGAGGCGTAAAGGTCCGGTAGAAACGCATTCACCACCCTGATGACCGCCTCGAACTCCAGCACATTGATATGACATGTCTGAAGTTGGGGAACCACCTCCCGCTCACTGACTTGGACTGCAGGTGGGCTCCCCACCTTTCCAAGGATGCGTCGGTGAAGAGACTCAGCACTGGTTGCAAACAGCGCCAGCGATGTTCCTAGTAAAAATTCCCTTGTTGAAGCCACCACTCAGGAGAAGTTTGACACCCGCCA
The DNA here is from genome assembly GCA_032466195.1 of Katharina tunicata. NCBI lineage: Eukaryota > Metazoa > Mollusca > Polyplacophora > Chitonida > Mopaliidae > Katharina > Katharina tunicata. Next base: position 10,648 of record JAVFBZ010160872.1, on the reverse strand, counting down.
TCTATACCACTCGGGGGTTCAAATGACGCACACGCCAATGAACATTAAGGTGAACTTGTAAGGGCCTGAATGTAGACGCCCACGTAAAGTCACGTTCTGAACAGAAGTCAGAAGGCCCAACAGAGACGCAAACTGAAGCGCCCAGCTCTCCAACTGAGCCATGCTGCAGACTGTATGTAGGATTTCCAACCACTGGTGGGAACGCCTTGAACTTGAGAGTATTGTATTCTACTCCTAGAAAAACTAGAGTCTGTGCTGGTTCTTGCGGAAGGTAGCCTTATCCTACTTGCAGGTTTCAAACAAACTTGGTGTCCAAACTAACCTGACGAGGATCGGTGTTCCGTTACAGGGAATCATCCAAATAAAATGGTATCTGATACCCCTGCTGTGGATGAAAGCAGCTACTGTGGAGACAATCCTGGTGAATACCCAAGGTGATGTCGCCAGGCCAAACGGTAGCACCAGAAACCAGGGGAACTTGACAACTTGACAAATCGCTTGTGAATTGGGATGCGTAGGTAAGCATCTCTCAAAACCAGCAAAGTGGTCCATTCGCCCTGCCTAATTGCCGAACGGATATTGTTGAATGATTCCATCCGAAAGTGAGGCGGTTTGGATAGAAATTTCTCATTGAGAATGCGCAAGTTTAAGATCATGCAGAGAATCTTTCTTGGAGACCAGGAAAACTGGGGAGTAGAACCCGAGAGACTGACCTGATGCCGGAAATTGACGCACAGCCCCTTTGTCTAACAAGGACTGTACCAACGACATTAACTGGTGAGAATGATCGGGGAACAACTGGTATACGAGACCGTTCGGATTCACTAACAGAGGGGAACAACATCCAGGTCCAAGCTGTAGCCGTGGCGTAGTTTGGACCACCCAGGGTTCCACTCCGAGCAGACGCCAGTTTTGCCACGATACACCTAGTCTTTCTCCTACTGGGAGACCAGTTTCTAGTGACAAGGGAAGGTAGGCAGTGACCAATCTGGCAGTCGTACAGACAGGACACCTGCATGACCCAACCCGTCATTACGAGTCTTGGAACCCCTCACACCGTTTGAGGACTTCTAGGAAGCTCTAGCTGAAGTGTGACTCCTAGTGACTGGCTCTAATGATGGAGTAGCGTTTCTCCAGAGAATCTTTCTGGGAAGTAGAACCCGAGAGACTGATCTGATGCCAGAAGTTGTCGCACAGCCCCTTTGTCTAACAAGGCCTGTCCTGACAACGTTAACTGGTGAGAATTATCGTGAACTGGAATACGAGACCGTTCGCTTTTCACTACCAGAAGGACGACAGCAGGTCCAAGCTATAGCCGTGGCGTAGTTTGGACCACCCAGGGTTCCACTCCGATCAGATGCGAGTTTTGCCACGATAAACCTACATTGTAGTCTTTCTCCTACTGGGAGACCAGTTTCTAGTGACAAGGGAAGGTAGGCAGTGACCAATCCGGCAGTCGTACAGACAGGACACCTGCATGAACCAACCCGTCATTACGAGTCTTGGAACCCCTCACACCGTTTGAGGACTTCTAGGAAGCTCTAGCTGAAGGGTGACTCCTAGTGACTGGCTCCAATGATGGAGTAGTGTTTCTCCAGAGAATCTTTCTGGGAAGTTGAACCTGAGAGACTGATCTGATGCCAGAAGTTGTCGCACAGCCCCTTTGTCTAACAAGGCCTGTCCTGACAACGTTAACTGGTGAGAATTATCGTGAACTGGAATACGAGACCGTTCGCTTTTCACTACCAGAAGGACGACAGCAGGTTCAAGCTATAGCCGTGGCGTAGTTTGGACCACCCAGGGTTCCGCTCCAATCAGAAGCCATTTCTGTCACAATAAACCTAGTCTTCCTCCTACTGGGAGATCAGTTTTTAGGGACAACGGAAAGGTAGGCAGTGACCAATCCAGCATTTATACAGACAGGCATATCAGCCAGTAAATCCTTCCTGCGCTGGTTGATTGGTGTTTGATGCCGTGCTCAAGGAAATTCACTTATATGACGGCGCCGTATTCCAGCAGTAAACCGTGGCTCTTAACGCAACCATAAAATGTGCAGTCACTTTAGTGTTTTTGCTGTTGGAAAGATAATGTTCCTCCAGTGCTAAGTACGACAGCAAGAATATTATCTGTAAAACATACTTCCCTTAGCCAGAAGGCTCTTGCGCTGGATTATCAGACGCGGCAATGTAAGCTGATGACGCCATCATGTCTGAGTTTGCCCTAGCTGCTGACATGAGTAAATCAGAACGGAGTGATAATACATCTAGTCCACCCAACTTGCTGAGTAAGTTCCTGATTGCAAACAAAAACCAAACAAATGAGAGGAAATCACAACGTTTTTTTATTATTATTATCTGGCGACGTCCTCTAAGACAATTTCCTGTCGAAAAGACATCAAACTAGTCTGTCTAGACGGAAGCTTACCAGCCGGGCCATGAACTTGATAGAATCTGAACTTTGGTTAAACCAACTTGAACGAATAGCCGAAAGACGAAGTGTGAAACAGCACCCTGTGTTCCCAGGCGGTCACCCATCCAAGTACTCACCAGGCTCAACGTTGCTTAACTTCGGTGATCGGACGAGAACCAGTGGTTTCATTGGATATGGCCGTAGACCGCCTTGATCTAATCTCAGGGGGCGGTGTCATGTTGGGAAATAAACGATACAAATGAGCCAACAAGTCATTATACTGATGCTCCGATGTCGAATCAAGTTCTACCTCTTTGTCTGATGGGGAAAACTAACGGCCGACATGTCTGCAGGCACGACACTGGAACATGCGGTGATACCGGGTTATTGAGAGAGAAGGTAGCTGCAGAAACCGGTTAAATCGAACAAATTCAGCTATCGAGTTTAACTACTGTCGACAATGCTGCAACTGGGACAAAACATTAACATCAGACAGCGAACCAGGAACTTGAAGTGATGAATGAGACTAGAAACCCTGGACCGAGCCAACAACAGGTACACTGGACAGTCTGTGGAGATGCACTTCCGGAACAGGCTTGATAAAAGTACCTGAATCCAAACCGGAAATAGATGAAGACACACAAACCCTACGGGACGTCACCGGCAAACAGAAAGTCTAATTTGTTGCAGACCGGAAGTGGCAACAGTGGATACCGGAACCGGAAACTGGATTGGACCAAAACCGGAAGAGGCAGGAAGTTAAGGAAGTGGTCCAATATGTCGTAGACCGGAAGTGACAGCAGCCGAAACTGGAACCGGAAACTCGTTCAAACCAAAACCACAAGAGACAGGAAGTTGATGAAGTTGAGGGACCACCAACTGGTTGGAAATAGAAGGCTGAACCGACTACACCTGCATACGGAAATCACGGGGAACCTCCTGACCACCTAGGAGACGGAAACGGATGTCCGCTAGTATCATCTCCGGAAATCTAAGGTAAAACATCACCAAACAGCTGACTGGAACTCGCAGGATGAGCAGCCGCAACCGGAACACGTAAGCCGAACATAAGTTGATCCTCTTCCTCTACCTAACACAGCAGGGGACGACACAGGGAAGTCTGCGTGTTGCATAGCCCACGGCACCGGAACTGCAGACGACTGAATAGAAACCGGAACCGGATCAGATGATGGCTGGATACCGGAGGCGGAAACACTGGAAACGGAAGTCATCTTGGAGACATCAGACACTGATCTAACAGGCACAGGAAACTCCCTTGTAACCGGAACACATCGACAGGAAGCAATGTACTCGTTCATCTTCGGTCCCGCTTTGACATTAACGCAAGAAACGGTGCGGCCCTCTTATATACCGAAGCCGGCACAGGTCTAGATGTACGACCTAAACCGCCTGCTCACCAACAACGACCTAAAACCTGTAGGAAACACAGAAACATCGGTATACGATTTCCCATTCCCTAAAATGCCAGGCAAAGGTATAGGATTTATGTTGGAAACCACAAAATTTATAGGAATGTAGTTCAGTGTTAGATGAATGTTTAATATGCAAAAGTTTTAATCCCTACATGACATGGTTTAGTATATTTCTAGTTTAAGAGGTCATTGTTCAGGTATACCCATTTATAAAAAAAAAAAAGGTTTGCAAAGGAAACCATAAATTTTATCGAAATAATACCGTTTTCAATAGGAACGTAGTTAATAAATCATAACATAAATTTATTTACCAAGTTTGAAAGCCCTCTTTGTAGCAGTTAAGCTTATATCTTGTTCCCAAGGTCTATACCCAAGTAGACCTATTTCTGAACAGAAATATTGCCATGGAACCACAAATTCTATCCAAATAACCTAATTTTCAATAGGAGCATACATGTAGTTCAGGGTGATAATAATGTGTTTGCCAAGTTTAAAAGCCCTCTTTCAATTGTGTGAAGCAGTTTTGCTGATATCTTGTTCACATGATCTATACCCAGGTATACTATTTCTGAACAAATATTGCCAGGGAAACCACTAATTCTATCCAAATAACCCTATTTTCAATAGGAACGTAGTTTAGAGGGAGATAAATGTGTTTAGTCGCGTTTCCGTGAAGTGGTTTAGCTTTTATCTTTTTCACGTGGGCTATATCCATGTATACCTATTATTGAAAAGCAATATTTCCATGGAAACCGCAAACTTTATGGAGTAACCTTATTTTCAAAAGCACTTAGTTTAGTGTGAGGTAAATGTATTTGCTAAGTTTGAAAGCCCTCTGTGAAGTGGTTTAGCTTATATGTTGTTCAAGTGGTTTATCGATATCATTCCATTTTAAATAAGGAATGAAGTTCAGTGTGAGATAAATGTGTATGCAAAAATTTAAAGCCCTTTGTGAATCAGTTTAGCTTATATCTTGTTCACATGGTCTACATCCAGATATACCTATTTCTGACAAGATGAGTATCTAGCAGGTCCCACGCAGTGATTTAGTGTAAAGTAATACCACTATCCATGAACTGAGATAAAGTAAGCTACAGGTCAAGTTTAATCGGTCAAGTTTAATCGGCCAAGTTATGATATTCACAACATATATATGCGTGAGTATTACAATTACACAAAGGTGTTATTTTGGCCCACAGAATTTATGAAACACAATCTGATCCATTATCTAAATAGATGGAAGCTATTTTCTAACCTTACACTTAATCTATGGATTTCTTTTCAAGCGATCTTGTGAATTATATGCATGAAGAATAAAATTACACAATGGCGATCATTTTGTCAACTGGAATTGGGTGAAGTACAACCCAGCCATCATCTCCACAGATGGAAGCTATGATCGAAGTTTTATGTTAATGTCATGTGTGAATGTATTTTAACGTTATCTTGTTCACAACCCATACAGACTTGAATATTGTGAAATACCTAATGGCGACCATATTGATGTGCAGAATTTGGTGGAATGTGATTCAATCTATTGTCTGAGCTGAAGGAAGTTACATTTCAAGTTTGGGGACAAACGGATTACTTTTAGTTCAGATATTCACATAATATATTCGCATGAATATGACTGCCATATCAGTGCGTGCAATCAGTGCGATCTGTGAATGTGTTTTCAACTTATCTCGTATACAACATTCTTGTTCACATCCCAAACAGACTTGAATTTTCTAAACTACGCAATATCTGTGTGCCAAATTTGATGGAATGAGTAATATTCTGAAATGCGCAATATCTGTGTGCGGTATCTGGTGGAATGCGTGATATGCATGAAACTTGTAAAGTTTGCAACATTCATATCAGTTTGTGGAAATTGGTGAAATCATTCCATTCATCACATCAACAAGAGGAAGCTCCTTGTTAAATAAAGCATTATTATTATTATTATTATTAAGCTACCTTCCAACTTTAAAGTTGTTCCGTGAATTTGTTTTCAAGTTATCTAGTACAAAACATTCTTGTTATGTACAGAAAGGGCGGACGGAATGTAGCGTTTTTAACTCCTCCCACCACAAACGTTGCGGGGGACCACAAACTTTATTAAAATTACCCCAGTTCCATGTGAGAAGAATGTATAGGTGAAACTATGAAAAACCTAGGTGAAACATGAAAGCCTTAGGTGAAACAATGAAAGACAAAGGTGAAACAATGAAAGCCTTAGGTGAAACAATGAAAAACCTAGGTGAAACATGAAAGCCTTAGGTGAAACTATGAAAGCCCTAGGTGAAACATGAAAGCCTTAGGTGAAACAATGAAAGCCCTAGGTGAAACAATGAAAGCCTCGGGTGAAACAATGAAAAACCTAGGTGAAACATGAAAGCCTTAGGTGAAACAATGAAAGCCTTAGGTGAAACAATGAAAGCCTTAAGTGAAACAATGAAAAACCTAGGTGAAACATGAAAGCCTTAGGTGAAACAATGAAAGCCTTAGGCGAAACAATGAAAGCCTTAGGTGAAACAATGAAAAAACTAGGTGAAACATGAAAGCCTTAGGTGAAACAATGAAAGCCCTAGGTGAAACATGAAAGCCCTAGGTGAAGCAGATACCCTAAATCCTCAACAAATTCGCCCTTTAAGGGCACAAACTTTAAGCATAAAATTGAATGATTAAGTGTGAATTTGGAACTAAAATTTACATTTTCTGGTAATTTAAAGTCTTAACTTCATAAAAATTTCAAAATTGTATGTCTACACTTCTTACTCTTTGCATAAATTGTAGTTTTATAAGTTGTAAACGGGGTTGAATTTGTCAAGCATTTAGGGTAATCTTATATCTGGTTCTCATTCTCCATTCAGACTTGCACTCAGATGGCGTGACAACAAATCCCATCAGCATATTATGCTGATAGGATAAAAACATACTCACATGTATACAAGTAAAAGTGTAGTGCAACAAATGCTTTCTCAAATTTTATACAAGTATGTTAACATCTTTATTATGACAATTTGACAAAAATTCAAATAAAACATATGAAAGTACATCATGATGCTCTCATCTACGTAAATTAGTTTATATTCTGTTTGTTTTGTAAATACACTTTCCTGTAAGTTCATAAAAACAGTCCCTCAAAATAATCTTCAAATTCTTCATCCCTAAAATAGAAAAAGAAAAGTTGATTAAATCACACACGAACAAGGAAATACGTACGAAAGAGAAAATTTGAATAATGTTAAATGTCACCTTATACATGAATGTCTGTTCACTGCAAACACAGCTATTATCATGAAAGTAAAGCAGATAGTTGGTGGTGATCTGTGTTCACTGTGGTGACGAGATATTTAACTGCCTAAACTGTTTGATTATGTGATGAACTTGTACAAACTGGATTAACACAAAATAACAGGGTAATGTACTAAAAGTAAACTGGGCAAGAGTTTTTCCTTTATCTGGCACCATCTTATTGAAATTGTGAATATGTTTTTTTCCATAATACGAAAGCCGTCGAATATACCTGTAAAAATAAATTATGGTGAGCCTCCTGTGTCCTGGTGATCACTGAGCTAACGGAGACAGAAAACCGATTTGTTGTGGTGTCCTGTTTTGTTAATGTTATAATGTTATGTAAATGTTTTGTCCTAACTTGCATGTTGCCAGCGTCATTTACAGTGGTTTCCTTCACAAATTGGACTGGCATGCTGTCATATAAGTGAAAGAACCTTGAGTATGGTGTAAAACCCCAATCAAACAACAAACATCTGTTGTGTGTCGTATTTGAATCCAGCAGTAAGGAATTTAGATGAATTACAGCTGTGAAAAATTGTCAAAGCTTTTTTTTCTAAATTCTAGCATAAATTTTATATAAAACACACGATCAACTGATTCCAACTTCATTAATTTCAATTGCCAACATAAAAATGAAATCGAAATCGGTAGGAACAATTGGATGAGAAAGTTCAATATCTATGAAATAATTTTAACCCAGGTGAAAATATTTCCAGTCTTATTGAATATATTTTAACTGTGATAGATTCAGCTTACAGTCACCTACAAATCCAAAATTATATATTTTGAATTCTCACATGAGCTTCCACCCCCAGATTTTCAGGTTAATTGAAAGTTTTATAATAACAAAAAACTGAAAATTTTGGCAAAATAATATGATGAGGAAATGTCAATATGCTGTTACTCTTTTTATTCCTGGCTCATAAAAACCTTGTACCAAATTACCAACTGATTTGTTTTTATTACAACTGTTTTAATTTACGGACAAACTTCAAAATTTATTAAAAGCGAGAAAATCAGAATTTGTTGAAAAATCATAATTTTGGGAGTGCGTGTTACTTTAAAATAATCAAAAAATACTGTGCAACTAGATTAACCGCTTTTTGAGACATACTATTTTCATGGTATTTCCATTCGTGTATAGAAATATTTACTGAAATAGACGTATTATAGTGAATCCATGTATTACAACAGATATCGCTCAAGCCTGTATATCCAACAAAATCTGAGCCGGAGGAAATTGATATTTTACACTAACATGAGAGTGATAGTCCTGGTACTAGATTTATCTCTCAAACTACACAAATGTTTGTACTTTCAGGTTGATTTACGTGTTAAAGCCTATCCTGGAGTTACCTGTAGGATGCGCAATGTTATGCACGTGTACCATGCAACTTAATAGAACAATTGTGGCAGCTCTGGATATCTTCTGGCCAAAAAGTTTAACACACTGCAACATCACTGTGATCTCAAAATGGCAGTGATGTCAAGAGATGAATGCGATTTCTCTTTGAACTGTTAAATAATATGACTAGTGATATAGTGACAATATTCAACAAATTTGCAGTGGAATTATCAGTGTGTATGAAACTTAGTCACATACACACCCAAAATTAATTTTTTTCAACTAATTCCGTTTGCCTTTTTACAAGATTTGACGTTTGTTCAAAAATTAAAACAGTCACGTTAAAATAGAAACTATTCTTTGGATACAAAGCTTGTAAGGACCAGGAGAAATCTAACAGTTATTCAAATTTAACGCAAAGAGGGCTAGCCATATTTGCTCACAATGACTTTGATCCAGCTGCGGTGAATGACCTTGTTTGTAACGAGCCAACATTTTGAACCTTGTAAGGGGTGTGACTAACTTTTCCTTTTTGATGAAAATATATATAATTCAAGTGATTCAGTGAAAACCCAAAATACAGAATATTTGGGTGCGTATGTGACTTTAAGGTACAACTAAGAATGCAGTCACTTACAAAGAAAATTATTCGTGATGGAACGCAAAACTTTTCATAAAACGCAACACAATAGTATTTCCTGAACAGTTTTTTTGTTTGTTCCAGGAAAACCACTATAACCCATTTAAACTGAAATACCTTGATTTTTCCTCTATCATCTGGGCTGGGCCTTTCCAAATATTTTCACTAGATTGATCCTGAGGAGCATTATGGCCATGTGACTGCTCAGATCGATCAACAATAACCTCTTCTAGCTCATCTGTCAAAAAAACAAATGATCCTTTTCAAATATGCCTGTGGTACAAGATTACAACTGTTTTACAAGGTTCAGCAAGTCAGATGTATCTTTTGACCTCTCATATATTTGTGATTTTACTCAATGCAGACATAAATACTTGTACCAATTTTTTCAAAGCCTAAAGTTCTGTAATTGCTTTTACAATTAGTGCATTAAGTTAAATGGCATGGAATTCAGTTAGGTTTAATACAGCCTTAAACAAAATAAACTTAATCCCCTTTGACAAGTAAAAGAATAATTAGTCACAAGCTTTGGGAAAATGGTAACTTTCTAAAAAAAAGTAACATTCTAAGAAAAGAATGCGAATATTACAATATTCATGTTGTAACATGTTGTAAATGCAACAGTTTTATAACAAACTCCTGGTGTGTTGAACAACATTGTATTTGGAAAACTCTTAATAATATTCAATTTCATTACTTTCACATGATTTTGGAAAGATTTTTAGTCAAACCAAAGTCTATCTTAGCAGATATTTTTTTCTGTCCTGTATTTCATAAATTGTATCGGACGAATGAAATACAACATCAAACCTGTTTTCTGTCTTTTTGAAGTTTTTCCTGAAGTATCTTCATCTGATACTCTTTTTGAACAAGGTTTTACTGTTACTTCTTTTCGTCTACAAATATATACTTTATATGAGTATTTCTGTTTCTTTGATCCGAGTGTAACGTCATAATTAAGGTTATTTCACTTGTAACTGCATGTCAGCACAAGGAGTGAAGGAAACCACCCTCATTCTCCCTGACAGAAGACAATGCACAGGAAGTTAAACACAGATGGATTTCTTGGTGCTTCTCACCTCTGAGAGCAGAAGAGAGAAGGAGGCTTCCACCAACCACTCGATCGAACACATGGAAGTTCATCAGCTTTCATTGGTTAGATCAAGCCGTGAGTGCCAAAGGTGCAATACCATCTATAGAAAGTTTGGGGAAATATAGGCCTTATTTTTAGGTTTAACAAAACTAATTGTGTATGTTGTAAGTAGAACATATTTTCAGTTATCATAAAAACGGTGTCTTTGTAATGGGTCAAATAACATGTTGACATACACAGCCTCCTAGGTAACCAGCCCTGTCACAGGATGCTGATATACATGGCCGCCTAGATAGATCACCCAGTTATGGGGTGTTGACCTTTACAACCTCCAATATAACCAGCACAGCCATAGGATGTTGACATACCCAAACTCCTAGATAGACCACCCAGTTATGGGATGTTGACCTATACAACCTCCAATATAACCAGCACAGCCACAGGAT
>JAVFBZ010160861.1:5053-17768 GCA_032466195.1 Katharina tunicata | reverse complement strand
TTATGTAACCAAAATGGGAGAAGCATTAATATGTGCTTAAGCAAATAAAGTTTCAATTCAATTCAATTCAAATTACGACGTTAAATAAATAACTAAATTTATAGCTTTGTAATTCATGTAATCGATCCCACTTAACGGCACAGACGAAGCGCAACGTTTAATTTAACTTTGTTTAAATACAGAATGGAAGCTTTTGTATCCACAGATATAGATATGTTCACGGAAAGAGAATGTTGAAGAGTTATTAAGCCATATATGAAATAGCTTTTTGTTTATCAATTGACTATTGCTTATTTCCATACAAATTTCCTTTTTATAAAGATGTTGACGATGAAAAAGTAAGACATTTGGATTTATAGCTTCAATGGCGTCATCCGATTATATTTCGTTTCCATTAATGTAAATGTTTTATCACTGTTTTTAAGGAGTCTGACTCGGGTTATACTTTAGATTTCATTACTTTTTCCTCAATGATTTGAAATTGTTGGTTTTATCGAATATTTTAATTTAAGTCGACCTTTCGGTAGATATTTATTGGCACAAGAATTAGCAGCCCCAACCCCCACAAACACCCACCTGAATTTTGTGGTTGTTTTTCAGTCAAAGTCATTTATAAATATTGTCTGTTTTTCCAATGTCTAATTATCTTATAACAATCGAATTTTCAGGACATAGTCTTTATTTACCTTATATTCTATTCTTGTCATGCCCGTGGTACTGTACGTCTTCCGTGGTGAATATTTTATTGATTTTAACAACACTAAACATGACATAATCTTCTCAATTTGATCTTCCGCGAACTCAAGTGATTGCCCAATGAGAGCTTAATTGGAGGCCCGTTGCGTGTACGACTTCGAAAAATGTTATTGTGTGATGATTCATTTTGCGTAGGTTAATTATTTGCCAAATAACTCCAGACTGACAATTGGGTAGCTGAAAATTGAAAATCAGAGAAGAGCTGGATTACCAGACTTCAGAGTCCATGGGAACGAAACCTATAGTGATTTAATTACTAGACGGCTTCATTAATGTAGAAACACTGCAAGTTCTTCCCTAATCAATCAGACGTCTCAATATTGAGTGATATTTAACGCTTCGATGAGCTCAAGATCATTGCTGTGCGGTGTGCTATGGGAGTTGGTTTAGATAAAGCTGACGAGAAACGATGAGATGAGAAACGCATGGAGAGAATCAGCGATCCAGAACGACGGGGAGCCGCCCAAAGACCAATATAGAGAAGTGGTGAATTTGATTTGTTTGTTGTTTGATTAAGGTTTTACGCCGTACTCGAGGTTATTTAACTTGTATGACGGCGTGCCAGCCCAATCGGTGAAGGAAACCACCTTAAACGACGCTGGCAACATGTAAGACAGGACAAAACATTTACATAACATTAACAGAACAGGACACCACAACAAGTCGGCATCCTGTGCCTCTTAGCTCAGAGAGCACCAGGGGACAGGAGGCTACCACCCAATCACCCGCCTGTGGTGAATTTGACAGGATAGAACTATCTGAAGCACGGTACCAGTTAAAACTTAGGACACATCTAACACACACTAGTAGTTTAATTATATACTGAATTGAATATTACACTCTAATTATTGATTTTTTGGATGAGTGTTTTGTAAATTTGTTCCTGTCATTGCTGTGACTAAAGTCCATTACCACATCTGGATTGGGATTCTAGGAAGTGAAACGTAAAGATAATCATCATAACGCTTTTTTCTTCAAATTCAATAAGAACTAGATATTATAACCGGAAGAGACGGTAATAAGGTTTCAAGTTTTTAAAATCTTAAACCCTAAAGTAACCGAACTAATGAGGTTTGATTAAAAAAGAACGTGTTACTCATCTTTTGAAATACTTATGTAAATACTTTCATTTTCCTAAATTTAAATCGTCTTAATATCAGTAATCTACAGTTTTAATTACAAGTGCATCTGATAAGCCAATCTCTACTTTAAGATGTTTCTAGGACTTTTTTAAGTCTCTGCACCCTTTTTTTGGCGGCTTATAAAAAGTTTGTTTTATACATTATGACATCATATGTTATCACAACATGTAGACATTTATTCCATGAATAATTCACCATATTAATGGAGAAAAATAGTTATTAAAAGGAATCAAAATTCTTAACTTCAATTTTTGAACTTTTTTCCTTACTTAGGGCCCTACAAGTCTTGTAAGGTTTATCAGAAGTGGAAAGTATTTACGGCGGATAAAAGTACATAAGTAGGACTATTATCCAAGGAAAATTCGTTATTGTAAGTCAATTAATTTTCTGTCACGTGACCTTTGAACATGGCACTTTTTGTAACTTTGACCGGAAATGACGTAAGAATCATAGTGACGATGCTAGAAATGACATATTCTTATTCTTCATAAAGAGCTGCGTTTAACGATATACATATATGTACATACAACCCAGAAAAGAAGAAGTAGTGATCACGTGACATATTTGAACCTACTATATCTACACTACTGATTCAGTAATCATTAACATTTTCACCTGTTTATGTTCATCCACTTTTACATGCGGATTTAGCTGCAAAACATATTTATGAAACTTCCCTAAGTTACAACCCCAGAAAGTTGCTGCATTAATTATATGTCTCTTTAAAAATATTGTAAATAAGGATTTAAAGGGAACATTTCTGTCTTCAAAAATTTTCAGATTTCTAACCTTATATATTGTTAGTCTGGCTATGCGGCTCAAAGCATTAATACAAAATGAGTTTGACTTCTTTGATATCTAATTATCTGTTTTTTAATATCTGTTTATTAAAATAATATAATGGATTCTAATGGAAATGTATTATTAGAGCTCAAATTATCAAATAAATATTGTGCCATCAAATATATAATAGATTCCATACACCCTGCCGTGCAATACATCTGTTATTTCGTCTAGAAGGATATCAAATATCCACCATAGAAGCTCAAACGCCGTAAATACAAGACAGGCAACTTCACTGTCTGAATTTGATGTATCCTGTTTTTTTAACATTAAGAACAACCATGAGGGCTATAGAAGAAAATGAGAGCTGCGTAGGAAAATTTATTCCTAGCCCGGCTTACTATACATTGCATGTTATCTGAGATTTGTATTTTGTATATACATAACTTTGTCAACCGATATGCCAGAAATGAGCATATAATTATGATGTATGTATATTGTATCCTTAGATAAAGCCATGTTATTTGGATCATTGTTATATGTCCGTTGCCGAAGACGTAAAAAAGACACTTACGCGAAATGGGTTACTTTTGATAAATGTGTTCATCTCCCCATGCTGTTATATAACGATGTCTAGGTATAACAATAATGCATATATCGGAATAAAGTATTTATTATTATAGCATTGGCATTAACGAAGTTGTTTTAGTATGAAATATATAGGCATTTTGACGCGATATTGGCTAAATGATATAACAGCGGTGTGCTATTTTGTCACTATATGGTATTGTGGTGTTAGCAACTAAAAACATATCTAGAAAACAAGTTACTTTTAACAAGCTACTTATTTTTACGTCAACATCTATTAAAATGTTGGGGAAGTCTGATAAATATTGGGCTATTCTTTTATCCATCTTTTCGGGCTACAACATATTAAACCGAGAAATTCGGTCTATACTCAGTAACGTTTCTGAAGAAACTAGCGAGGAGACCACATATCCACAAAGTTTGTCATACATCAATTCTGGTAGGCGTATGAACAAAATTCAATTCTTTTAACGTGATGTGAATTTTTCGAAACAACCACTTTGGCCTGTACAACCAGTATAATAGAATCCAATATTTTAAGCACAAATATTTCTAGACCGAGAGTACTGTTTTGCCATTGTCACATTTTAAATAATTATTTTCGTTTGTTTTTTGTTGGGCTCAGAAAAACTGTTAAAAAAAGATTCGATCCAATTACACCTGTAATAATGCCGCACTGGATGATCACGTGACGTTTTCCATTATAGCTTATAGACTTTATTGGAATATTTGAGCTGTATTTAAAGTCACACACGCACCCAAAATTTGGATTTTTTAACTAAGTCCGTTTGCCTTGATTGTTACAAGATTTTATATTTGTTCAAACATTAAAACAGTCACGTTAAAATAAAAGTTATTCACTGTGTACAAAGCTTGTACGGACCAGGAGAAATATAGCAGTTATTTGAATTCAACGTAAGGAGGGCTGGCCATATTTGCTCAGAATGACTTTGCCGCGGTGAATGACCTTGTTTGTAACGAGCCAACATTTTGAACCTTGTAAGGGGTGTGGCTAACACGGTTGACTAGGAGTGATATCGGTTCATCAAAGTGTACCCGAGCTGTGACAGCAGACTGACACATTTCCAATTAAAAATTCTGACAGAATTTTCAGTTTTGAGTTTTTTAGTTATTAAAAAACTCCCCTTCGACCTACAAAGTTGATGTTAGAATTATTGGAAAGCCTCTAACTTGTACTTCTTGAGAAAAATATAAATTTTTCATGAGATTTTGTGATAGTACAAAATTCAGAACTTTTGAGTGCATTTGTTACTTTAAGTACGTAAGAGAATGAGGATTTAACAAAAACACGATTGCAGTCCTCAGGGAACCGAACTAATGCATTTCAAATTAAATAGGGCAGTAAATTTTAAGCGGTAATGCCGCGTTAAACTAGTGTTTTATCATTCGACTCACGCTCTTGGTATTGTATTAGCTTTGATTTATTTTTTCCTGTGTCTGTGTCTTGAAAAGTTTTATTTATTTTAACTGAATTAATTGCTTTGCTTTTTTATACTGAATGTAATCTGATCCAACAACGTCTGGGCGTTTGACTACACCTTGGTTAATTCTAGACGCCTTGGGTGTACACCATCGATAACTATGCTGATATAAAAATTCAGTCTCTATTGGTTAACTTAATGCCAGTTTATTAATTCCAGACTGACAGTGAGATTCTATTAATTGAAAAGCAGACGAATTAGGGATAACCAAGAAACTGTTGAAAGAAGAACGAAGACGAATTCTAACTGCAACAACAGCACAAGGGCAACTCCCACAATTGAACCGCTACAAGCTGTAGCCGTAAGCTAAATAAATGTAAATTGACTCGTTTCTAGTGTCATGGTCACAATTACTGATGCTAATTCACGCGTGGTTGATCACACTGTTCATCCTTGTCTATTTCAATATTGGTTCGGTCAAGGTCATTGAGTGATATAAATGAATTGAGAGAACAATCAGACCTCCGGAAAGGATGATAACTTGTAGTAAGCCGGCTAATCCAAAGAAAGAGAAAAAGTTTCCGACCATAGCATTCAATTTGTGTTTATGTTGTTGGTTGGAATTCAAAATGTTTAGTTCTTGATAATTTTTTCTGGATTATCGTCACCAATTTTCACAATAACCATTTTTAGTTCAATTACAAACATCGGTTCCGATGTTCTATCGTCTACTCTAGCGTTTGTCATTTACATGTACTTTAAAATTAACATCGCATATTTGAGCAATTTGTCTGAAATTAAACATTTGCTTTGTTTTCAAATCAGATGTCCACCGGGGACTTTATGTTTATGAATTGTATATTTTTCCGATCTGCACCCGAACTCTTTTTCGTTTATATGGTGGTTATTAGTATTTAAGACTGTGGGATAATTTGTTTCTAAACAGATAAAAAGCAGCAGTCATAACCATGATTACATGCAGTATAACGACAACAAAACCATCGACAAGTGATTCAGTAAACCTAATGCTATTGTTTTGTTAAAGAAAACCTTTATTGCGGGAGCTCAGCTTGATTTTGATCGACCTTAACATCGACAGTTGACTATTAAAACCGAGTGTTTTGAAAACACGCCATTGACAGACATTATGGAATTTAAAGATTGGGGGATCATCTCATTTTTATGTTCTCATCTTCAGGGTCCTAACATTGTTATTGTTATGGTGTTACTACATGTAAACTGGAAGAGGTAGTTATGTATGATTTAGGATAAATAACAATAAACAAAAACAAAAATGCCTGGAATTTAGTTCAGATTGTGTAGAGTTATTTTAAAATTTCGCCGTGTTTGGTACATGTATCTATGAATTTAAGGTACTGTAAGCCACTTGTACAACTTAGTGACAATTGTCGATTTACAAGGTGGGTAAACTCTGATTCGTTTTATAAGCTCTGTCTAGAAGTCGTGCAATGTAGGCGGTTACCCCGGGATAATACTGTAGCGATAACAGCGGTGCATTCGTTGAATTCTACCCTCAAACTTGATGACAGACATAACATCCTCTTTTTCTTCCCTACACATGGTTCATACTAAATTTCACACACGGGAGTACTTTTATGGTATAAGTGGTATCAAATTATAACGTCCGTCCGTCTGTCTGTCTATCTGTCTGTCTGTCTGTCTGTCTGTCAGTATGTCCGTCTGTCCGTCTGTCTGTCTGTCCACATCACCTTGTCCGGGCCATAACTTTAAAACGAAATATTTGAAGAAGCTTATACTTTGCACAAATGTTCCCTATGACTAGGGGGTGTGTCATGACCTATACCCAAGGTCATTGTGCCAAGGTCAAGGTCACCATTGTCCATAATACTAAAAACCTTGTCCAGGCCATAACTTTAAAACGAAAACTTTGAAGAAGCTTATACTTTGCACAAATGTATAAATTTGTTACCCCATTGGAGGTGGCAAAGCTAACAAGTTCCTGCCTCTTTGGAGGTAAAAAACAACAACTTTCTGCCTTATTGGTGGTGCCAAACCAACAATTTGCAGCGGGCGTATCTTGCACCCCTTGAGCGGTACCCTATTTTTTTAAGTAGCAAAGCTTTTTCCGATCAGCATTTATGGTCACGTAAGAACATTAAGTTTGACATTCAAACAAACCAATCCGCCTAATGTCTTGCGTTTTTTACATATATATTTTGAATTATTAAATAAGAACTATTCATTTTCAATTTTCCAGCAAAAAAGTCAATTCTAGTTGCATTTTCTCTACTAGATAAAATAAAAAAAGATATGGCAGTTTTCGTTTAGGGAAAATATAATTTAATGCACGATACAAAATATCGTTTAATACACCTTAATAAAGAAACAATCTATATATTATTTAAACTTAAAATTATTTAAATTGACGTTTACGCCGCTTATTACCGCTGTGTGTTGTTTTCAGTTTTATCATGCCATGAACACATGTTTATTTCTAAACTTAAATTACGATAATTGCTTCTGGCAAAAACATGTTACATTGAGCAGGAAACAAGTTACACAACATAATATCGTTTTCGTCCAGATAGTTTATTATTCATCCTGCGGGCATGCTTAAAAGCTCATCTTATTTCCTCATTTCAAAAATAGCCGGAAGACCTCACGAAGAATTGTAAATGATTACTTAAGTTTGCATAAACTACAAGTTTGCAGTTTTACAAAGATTTTATTAGCTTTATCGTATAAATCAATAAAATCATGAAAATCTGTAATGTCGGAGCAGCAAAGCAGTAAAAATGTTAAATCTTATATTTATTTGTACAAGATGTACGTTGAAAGTGCGATGGTTAATAGTTCGCTCGTTCTAATCATTCAGGCTTGCCATATGTATTATCCTAAAGACACCTCTTCGAGTACAAATGCTGTTGTGAATCCTTTATTTAGTAATACGAACTTAAGAATTACTGCAGGCGAAAATTTTATAATTCTACTAAGCAGGACTTGAGAGTAACATAACACGACAGTTAACGTCGAGATGTTCATCATATTACCTTACTCGGGTACTGGAAATCTCATCTTAATCTCCCATTTTAAAATAGCCCGAAGAGCCCTAGAAGTATTGTGAATGATTACGTTAAGTTGTACTGCCACCTTTGCCTACATTGCATACTACATCGACCCAGTTTTCTTCGATGTCATGAGTTCGTTCTTGTGTTATGTTCAACTAGTATGTTGACTTTATTCGTCTGCTATGCAACGATGCTTGTTAAAAAATAAGGAGCATGGCTTAAAAATGTATGCACTTCATCCTTGAATCACGCTAATCATATCGAACTATATTTCTGGCAACAGAAATGCGTGTTAAGGCTTAGTGTGACGTATCGTGCATGTCTACTCGAAGTTTAACGTTTCTATTTTCATTTGCATACAAACGAAAACAAACAAGCTAAATTCCTACATGTATCTGTAATTCTAAAAAATAAAGTATGGGATAAATAAGATATCAAATTTGTGACCCAGGATATCACAGTTATCAAAGTCGTGGTATAATTATAAGGTACAAATAGAAATTATACCACGAGTTTGATAAATAATATCCTCTATTTATTATCAGTGCGTGAAGGAATCATAAAACTTGCCTTAACAATATAGTCCTAAAATTGGTGTTATCATCAAGGTGTAACCTCGAGTACAGTTGCTCTTATGGATTCTTTTTTTCCCAACATGGATTACAGAATTGTTTTATAATTCCGCTGAGCAAGACTCTAAGGTAAAACAACAGGACAAGGTGGAGATGTTCTACCCTGTATGGATACTCAAATGCTCATCTTCTTTTCCCAATTCAAAAGCGGAATCGTGAATGATTACGTTAGATTATAGAACACGTTTTCTACAGGTTTTTTAACGTCTTATAAATCATGCGGTTGTAATGGGTCTTGTTTTATTTCATCTTATACACTCGTATGCATGTTGGGCAATACAAATATTCAATCTTATACAAGTTGTACAGTCAAAATCAATCGTTAATAATTTTGGAGGAAGATCAATATAATCATTTCTCAAAGCTATCGTTAACACTATATGTTATCCTAAAGATGCAACTTCGAGTACAGATGCTGTTGCGAACCATTTATTTTGTATTACGAGCTGCAAACTTACTTTAGGCGAAAATGTTACAATTCCACTGAGTTCCATTTACTCAATTGTAAAACAACACCATAGTTTTCGTCTAGATGTTTTATCCTTCATTCTGCAGGGAGCTTAAAACTCATCTGAATTTCCCATTTCAATATAGCCTGACGCCTCAAAAAGGAATTCTGAATGATTACCTTAGTTTGCGTTAAGTATACGTTTGTGATTTCTTAGTAAGGAGGAATGAAGTATACGTTTGTGATTTCACAAAGATTTTATCTACTTCATATAAATCATACGAAGTTTGGTTTCTTAGTAATGCAATTGGAATTGATCTTGTATTATTCCATCTTGTACAACTCGGAACAGTAAAAATACGTTCGTTAATATGGTTAATAGTTTGAGAGAAAGGATCCTTTTTTTTTGTAAAACGAATTACAAAATTACTTAAGGCGAAAATTGTATAATTCCGATGAGCAGAACTCAAGAGTAAAACACAACACGACAGTTTGTGTTGAGATGTTTTATCCCTAAATCCTGCTGGATTACTTAAAGTCTAATATTTATTTTCGTTATAAAAATGGCATGAAGCCCATAGAGGAATTGTGAATGATTACGTAAGGAGGAATGAAGTACACGTTTACAATTTCACAAAGATTTTATGAACTTCATGTGACTCATACACATGTTGGTTTATTCGTCATAGAACTGTTAATGACGTTATATCATTCTATCGTGTACAACTTAAACAGTTAAAGTGTCATCGTGAATAGTTTATGTAAAAGATACATACGATCATTTCTCAAACATTGCGTTAACGATACAGTCCGACAACTGTGTTATCCTAAAAGTGCCGCCTGAACTGGTTTAGTAATTCATATAACAAAATAACTTGCGCACAGCAGCATTCTTTACTTGAAGAGAAAATTGTATAATTATGGTGAGAGGACTCATTTAACAGCGGCGTTAAACAACAACCGATTACATCAGTTCAGCTTATACAACTTGTAAAACTATGATCAGTTAAAATATGTTTGTAAAAGAAGATAAATAGGATAATTTTAAAAAGGCGGGTAAACAATATAGATAGACAATTTAAACAGATGGTGTTGTGAACCATTTAATTTGTAATACGAATCAAAGAATAACTTCAGTGGGACATTTTGTAATTCCAGTGAGCAGGACTCTAGAGAAACAGAATACGACAGTTTGGGTAGAGATGTTTTTTCATGCAACCCTACAGGGATACTTAAAATCTCGACTTACTTTTCCATTTCCATTTTCCGAAGCCCCCAGAGAATAATTGTGAATATTTAGTTTAGTTTGAGGAACACGTTTTCCATTTCACAAAGCATTTTTAACTTTATATAAATCAAACTTATTTTGGTTTCATAGTAATGAAATTGTAATTGGCGTTGTATCATTCCATCTTATACTTCTTGAACAGTGAAAATTCGACTGTTAATAGTTTGTGAAAGACGGTCAATATGGGCACTTCACAAAGCTTGTCTTAACAACATATGACTATCATTCTAAGGTCCGCCTCTTCGACTACAGATGCCGTTGTAAACACTGCAGCAATAATAAAACTATTTCGTTTTCCTTACAAGCTAAAACAAAAATAAACCCGCGAGGGTAAGAATAGTTATTCTCAAAAAAGTTGATGCCTGTAATTTTCTTATGATTGGTCGGAAGGTCCATTACTCCGAACGTCCACTGGTCCGAAGCACTGATAATACTGCATTTGATGCATATAATGCTGCAGTAATTTGTCATGGAGGAATATAATGATATATATATATCTTACAGATCACTTTCATTGAAGCAAAAGTAGTGAGCACAAATCGATTACTTAAATGATAAAATCACTTCAAGAGCTTTTGGTATACGTGTTCAGATTTCCGTTCCTAAATATGACGGGTAGAATGTTTTTGTTTTAATTGCTTGAAATGCATAATTATTTTATGGTTAATATTATTTTTTAGGTTTGATCGTGTTTAATTGATGTCATTTAAATTAAAGTAAGCTGATACTGTTATGTTTGTGTAATTGATTCGGCGACGATTTTACAATCGGAAAATGTCCCTTTTCACTAGTTTTGCAGTCTGAAATTTCCAGATTCCTACCATTTAATAGAAACTCGCTGTAAAAGGAATAATAATCTAGGGGATTATTGAACCAGAAAATCTCAGTCACATCTCTTCCTTAATGTCAAAGCTTCCGTCGAGCGGGGACATCATTGCCCAGACGACCGACTCTAGACTGAGACCCTTATGAAATGTAACATCTGGTATAGGATGTCTATTCAAGTCTATATCTATGGGAACATTCTCTCTTGGTCTCTCTGCTTCTGACTGACACTTAAGGAAAAACGTCTTCAACTGGAAGGCTCTCTTGTGATGAAGCTTATTGTCACAGATGTGGGTGGTAAACACCAGGTTTTTAATCTGCTTTTCTCTATGAATTGCGTCAAATGTTTAAATACCGTGTTCGATAACTATCTTCGTTCGCTTTATGTTAATCATCTCTCTTGCAACCTGTAATGTATTCCAGGGCAAAATTAGAACATAATCTTCAGTAAGGTTATTGACTGACGAGTAAATGTGTTTTAAAGAATATTTAAAAAACTATTTTAGAGCCTATCCGTATTGAGATAATAAGGAAAACGTATTTACAAATATATAGCCACATTGGACATTTGTTTTGTTATATCATGCTGTAGTTTGTATACATATTTGTATGCATATCATGTAGTCCCTCTATTGTTATAACTTAGCTTCACGTATGTTTTTATTTTCTTGTAATTTTAGTGCGTTCAAAAAGAGTATCAGTAGAACGGATATTTTTCATTTAATAAACAGCTGTAATCAAAGACTATTAAGAATACTTTTTTTTTTTAATTTTCATTTGGCATGCTAACGACGATAAGCAGGCAGGCATTGCCTTTTAATAGCATTGGATTTGGGTGGTCGTTTTTTGCGAAGAAAGGTGTGCTATACACATTGGTTCGCCGTATTTTTGTCTACTTTGATACGTAAAAACCGGAATAGGAGTCCAAACTGACTAGCAATGGGTCAATTCAGGTACATTATGAAGTTGTAAGTAGACTACATGTATACGACACCGCCGGACCAATTGACTCTTGGTATCTTGATGAATGGTCGTAAACATGAAATTATCAAACATGAGCCAATTGTTTCCTTAGTTTCCTTTAAGTGTCACATGCTCACTTGAGTATTGTAATCTGATGTACCTATAACTTGAGTGTGGTCAGACCGGAAGCTTCCTGTACCCTGGTGCTTTATGGGAGAAGGGGCATCCGAGTGCCGATGTGCTGTGTTGTCCTGTTATGAGCCTTGTCCTGTTACCACCTTATGTCAATATCAGCGACGTTGGGTGCGGTTTCCACCACCTTTTGGATTGCCACACCGTCTTATGAGTGGAATAGCCTTATGTAGGGCGAAAGATCACCATCAAATAAGCTAACTAACGCACTGACTAAACTGTGAAACCTGATCAAGAAGTAATAAAAAGAATAGCCTTGGGTCAGTGCATCAGGAAATTTGACTGGTAATGATTTTTAGCTTTTATTGGATTTCTACAAACCAAAAAAGAAGGTGCTTCAGGGCCGGAATAATGTACTCTTCTAATCCAAACAGCAGCTGTTTGAATTAAAACAGTACATTATTCCGACAACGTTGAATGTCAATAATCAATAAGGTTTTTGATTCTTTGAGACGTGCTCCACGACTTTAAGTAATGTTCAGTTTCGTCCATTTAGGTTCATTTAGACAGTCTTATGCATAAGTGAAATTAAAAATCGTATCGTTGAAGTCAAGATTAAAATGTCTTTTTGTAGATGTGTAGATGTTAGTTGTATGACATGCGAGT
>JAVFBZ010160850.1:0-17768 GCA_032466195.1 Katharina tunicata | reverse complement strand
TTCTGCATTGTTTAGTTTTTATTTTATGTCGTTGCAAACATGTGGTATCGTTTCTTTTGGACACTAGTTTAGTTTTAAATATAATGTTACATAGCTATTGCGATTCAATTTGCATTGGATCAAACGTATCACCGTGACATGCAAAAATGCTTTCGATTCAGGCGACAAAAACGTTTATCTACACTGAGGAGCTCCACACAATCGTGCTCAAGTGGCTGGATCGGCATGTACTCTACTTTTCGTGCTCGAAACGTTGTATAACCACACATTTGGAGAACAACTCAGGGGAGCACGGCTTTGAGAGTTTGAGCCCCGATTCCGACTTGAGTATGCTCAATGTATTATAAACTCGGCCCCAGGCATCTGTTGGGAGAGTAAAGTAGGTTGTGTCTATTAGAATTGAGTGAATAAATCTATTGTAATATTTATACGCAAGGTTGTAGTTAGCTGTCACGACTTGGTCCTGTAATTCTGTTGTCGTTCTTTGTTTAGAAAACCTCACAGCATGTTATTAACTTGCACTGTAAAATAGTTCCTTACCTCCACGGGTCGCCGTACTTTTCCTTCGGTTGCCAGTGCTTTTTACTTTTGCTACATCGCAGCTCTATTTGCAATTTCATCGAACGAATCAAATAATGCATATTTCATTTAACTATAACGCTAGTATCTAAAGCTGTCAGGAACACTGTACTTGGCCCTTGTTTGTTACTTGTACTTATATTATATTCAGCGCAAGACAAGCTTAAACTATATCGACTGTAATCTTGGTTCCACATTTAATATGTTTACAGGATTTGACATAACTTCAAACACGTTAATGCATTGTCAATTAGCAAATCATCATAAACATGTTAAACATGTTGTAACGTTTTTATTCGTTCGTCATAGATCTTAGCAGGAACTGAATCAATTGGGTATTACACGATTTAAATATATAAAAAACTTTTCAAGCCAATAACGACGAATAAGATTTGATTTGTGACTTTAATCAATTTTAGGCGACGTATCTGCTGACTCTTGTAAAAGTAAATAACAAGATATTGCGAAGTTTTAAAGCGACTGATGAAAAAGGCATAGCTTTTGGTTAATATTTAAGCTGGTTTCCATTCGACAGTATAGCTATCTTTGTTTTTTTATTCCTTAGGCCGTAAATATCTCATCTCTAGCAATATCATACGTTTGGATCGGCACGCAATAGGAACTCTGTTTATACTACTCGTATAGATCATGTTACCTACAATGCTGTTTGAGATAACGACGAGATAGTTATGTGTGTTTAAACTACGCATATTGGTCTAGTGTCTTTTGATGCAAAAAAGCACTGGTAAAACTGCACGTTGACAAACGTTTAAATGACAAATCGTGATAAGAAATGTTGCGAGTGGCTATCGCGGGTTGTTTCCGTCCAGGAATTACCGAGCAGACTAGCCACACACGACTAATGGCAGCCTAAAAGAATCATAAATTGGGTCAGTAAATCGTCCCAACAGTAATCCGTCTTTCTGAATTGTTTTCAATTATGTGCCTTTGCATGACAGGCGTTGACTGGAGAAAATTTTCTGGCTTCTTTTCGTGTTATCAAGTTAAACGCGACGACCAATAGAGATTTACTATAACCTCAATCTAACTTTATTTTATGACAAGGAGTAAACAATCTCCGTTACTCGGAGGAAATCAGCCTCCCAAATGAGAGATATTTTCTTCTTGTAATAAAGAATAGACCATGGTGAAACATGAGTCCAATGGGAATGCCTGCTTTGTTTCTTCATTGTAAAGTGTAAAGGTAGATGGTAATGTGAAGACCGCAAAGAAATCGCGGCAAGCAAACTTTTCTTTCTCTATATTATAAATATGTATATGTTCAAAGTTTTCGGAGCTAAAGGGCATCAAAACGCCGCCGTGTTAAGCTGCCCTGTTTTTGTCCTGTAAGTGTATTGTGGTTTTGCCAGCGTTGTTTAGGGTAGTTAACCCTTTGAGCTGGCATGCCGTCATATGAGTGAAAATAACCTTAATTGTGACGTAAAACCCAAATAAAAAAACAAACCTTTGATACTGCACTTAACTCTGAAACGGTGTGTTTTTCTCCTGTAAACTATAATAATGGTAAATCTGGAACAGAATCAACGAATAGCTAGAGGACTGACTTGACCAATGTAGTAAACTGCCATTATATGTATAAAATAACTGAATATATATCAAGATATTATTTCAAAAATAGTTCATGAATGTAAACAGAACACTGATATGAATTTGGCCAGATAATAATCGAAAGACATGGATCGTCAAACCCGCCAATAAATACACAGGAAACGACGAGGGTTTTGAACAAAACACATTTTGTTAAGTGTTACATCTTCAAAGGTAAGCCATTAGGACTGTTGTGTTCCATTCACTGTTACAGTTATGGGCTCGGGCACCCTAATCCACTTTGGTATCAATAAAGAGTGTTTCCGGAATGTGAGGAGGCGCTGAGTGATTTTACGAGGTATCTTTTCGGTTTGCAACAATAAACCGAAATGTCGTCAAAGGAAACCAAATAATAAAAATAAATAAAACATAACCCCAAAGGATAATTACTATGAAAACTGTGTCTATATTTCTAGCACAACCAGTCCCACCAGTTTAGGTAATTTACATAAATTGTTGAACCATCGTGTACTTCGCAGCAAATTCATTTTTCCTGCAAGGTTTTGAATTGTAAATGCTCTTCAAATCTATATAATTATGTTCATGTTGGGTCCTGAGCATATCTTCTCCTTGGGATAGTACATTTAAAGCTATTAAAACTCCTTCAAAGAACAATCATAACACACACTTGTCATATACTCTCCAGCGAATAATTATTCCAAAACCAATGATTTGGCACCGAAACCTGCCTTTGGTAAAAAATAATCTACATAGAGTTCTTAGCAGTATTACTGAGTTATCTCAGACTTTTATATGGCTTTGTACCAGGCTTGGTCGATATATGTCCGTTTTCTTTCTTTACTGTGGCCGCGCCTATCACAGATGGTTGGTGTGTTCAGTTTCAGTTCACTAACCCCATAAACTCATTCATGTACAATTCAGTTTTACTTTTAATATTTACTGACGTCTTTTTAAAACATCTCTCTTTCTCTAATTCAATCTTTAAAGATAACCACTGTTTATATATCTGAGAAGCATGCGCTAATGGTCAACACGATACACGTCCTATTAGTTTAACAGTTCATATAAAGGTTAATGTGTTAATCATTAACATGTAAATCTCTACACTGTGGTAAGCAGCATACTTCTCTTATTCTATAATAATATCTATCGAGTAACCAAGGCTAAGGTTCTCGTTACTAAATAGACCGCTGCTTTAATTGCATGACAGTCTCATTGGATTCCTTATTGGTGTTCTGACCAAAACGAAAACTTGCCAATTCAGCAGGTACCGATTCGATTACTGTGCTAGTAGAATAAATGTTCGTCACACAAATTGGAAAATAACTCTGATATTGAACAAATAGTATTAAACTCCTGAAAATGTATATACAACTTGGCAACTGGATTAAAAATGAAAGGCAAAGTAAAACACTCTGTCAAATTTCGGTTTCAGGAGTTAACTGACACGATGACGTCTGTTAAGGTGTGTCCGATATCTGTTTGGCGGCTACCCTTTTTATTGCATGTTTTACTGCAGATATAGTTAGTGTGTATTGATCAGGAATCGTACGCAACAGACACATAAATCATCTATCCAGAACACGGATAACAGAGGATACAATCCACGATAATTTCCTTTATTAATATGTATTAGCGTGTACATCCTTAATAACCAATGAATTAAATGATTTAGCAATCATGGTATGATTAAATCAGTAAGTAGCGTTTATTAAATGTTAGGTTTAGCCTGCAGGGTTGCCATGTCTCAAAGACGCAGTCTGGTCTGTTACGGAGGCAATCACTGGGACTCAATACAACGCCAGTGAAACTTTATTTGTAACACAAAGCTCATAAAGTCACCGTTGCTCAGTGTTAACCAAACTTCCCTTTGAAAACTGTATTGCTTTTTGGAATAAGTTTAAAACAGCACATGAAATGCCATTCAAATTTTTCATTAGCGTCAAATCACTTTTTCCATATTTGTAGGAAAACGAGTTTGAAATCGAACTTGCAACCAGCATTTGTCGAGTGTTTTTACTTTACAAACAATTTCATTTTTACCTCAAGCGAGTTTTAGAAATTATAAACCTGACCCTTAATACATTATTAACAGGGGAGTTATTGGTTACTATGAGAAATCCAGGAAATTAAATCATCTATCCTCCTGGGAAGGTTGAGATTAATAACCCTGGGCGAGGAGGTTTAATTTTCCTCAAACTGTACACCAGAGAGTAACTCCTGGTCCAATCAAACGTCATTACAATACACGAACCGTAAAATCAGTTATTATGTTGTGGTCAGGTATTTAAACGTATCGACGAATTCCCCATGATGTAACTTAAAGCAAGCCTTCGGTCTGCGTTATTCTTAGAGGGCTAGCTTTGTTTGTATGACATTCGCGACTTTTAGCTTGTTTTCTTAAGTAACGGTGTTTTTTGTTCACAGATTTACGTCTTAACGTTTATGCAAGAGGGAGAGACAACACTGGCAATTTGCTACAAAATATTTACTAACATGCTGTACCAGTGTACAATGCCATTCCTCTGCAAATGTGATGTTGTGTATGAAAAATATATGTATGTGAAACTAGTCAGGTATTATATAACATTAGACTAATACGTGGATGACAATTTCTTTTTTAATTATAAGTACGACGTTTCGGTGTAGGTACTAACACCGTTATCAAGCGTTATCACCGTTATAACGCTTAACAACGGTGTTAGTACCTACACCAAAGCGTCGTACTCATTATAAAAAAGTTGTCATCCAGGCACTAAATAATGGACCCACCTCCGAATAATAAAAGTTTTGACGCATACAAGAAACCGAAAGTAGTCATAGCAGTTTATCGAAACGTTAAAATCCACAAAACATGAAAATAAATTGTGCTAAGAGAACTGTTAACATGTATTCAGTGTGCAGTGCTTGTACATTAATATATACTTGTTTCTGTTTGTCTCGTTTTTGGAATCTTACCGTATTAATTACTATTCAGGCCGAGCATGTATAACCACCGGTCTGCAAGAGGATTATTGATTAGGTATCCTAGGAATCACAGACTATGGTAATGCACACATTGCTTGTCAGTATAAAAGAGTATCAAATGAGCGAGTTAGGCTCCAAAAGCCTGTCAATAAAATGTACAGTTAAATGTACCCCAATGCTTTAATCAAGTTGTCGTTAAAAGGATGGCCGTTTTCGTAAAGGTAGATTTTTTAAACTTATACATTGAGATTTGAATACACTGCATTTCGCATTGTACTAACAGGTGTGAATAGCGTGGGTAATCTGTGCCTATTAAATGAACAGAATATGGTGGTTTATGAATTTGTTTGAAGAATTACATACCGCCAATCGGCTGTCTTAATAAAGAATTGGATTCAAATTACATAGGTGTTTTGCTACAGGTGTAACCAACACATTTGAACAACTTTGGACAAAACATTAACTTAAGCATAGAATTACCGATAAGCTACTCAGAGCGGCAGAAAACTAATAAGCAGCATTGTAAAATAATATCATATGAGAGGCCAGTGGATGCTCCTTGTCTTCGCTAATTATAACCGTGTCTATCCGGAGGCACACGCTGTCGAAAACGGGGTATATTTTGTGTCTGTTGACATGCTAGTGTATTCGGTGTTTTTTTGTCAATTCACAGCGAGGAATCTTATCAAAATATTAACGTATAAATTCAATTTTACCGTAGTATGAATTGCACAGTCGTGTTATATGCCGTGTTTTGCCATTAGCAAAGGCTAAAAACTGTTGCAACCTAACGACATTTAACAACAGAACAAGAAATAGTGCGACTAATTAATAGACTAATCTATACAGACAAGATTTTGTAAGTTTATTCCCTGTTGTATGTAAATGTAGCAGTTCCAATCCACTGAAGTCAGTGCTTAAGGGCTATTGGCGAAACCTCTCGGGTATTTCAAACGTAAAGCAATAGTATTACCATATTAGTAATGTCTGATTGGCTTTAATATGCGAGGCAGGTGGATCCAATTAATAATTTATCACATCCGTCTGATTCAGTACCTTGTCTAGTTGTAGACTTAATCAGTTTATGAGTATCTGTGTATTAAATATATCATCAGTAGGGCGATGGTTAATGAAGTCTTGGCAGACTATTATTTCTTACCATCATCAAATTCTCATGAAGCTTTGATAAATCAGCAGTACCTGGTCTATATATTTAATACAGGACTGGCTACTACGAGAGTTAGACCTATTATATATGTACGTGCGTTTGATTGGTTCGTATCTTATAACGTTTTCCGGCATTCACTGGTATGTATACCATACTAAAAAATAGGCTGGTGCTTTTCTCCAGATTGCGAAGAATACCAGCACTAATGTAATGGCAGGCCATCCTTGTTGTTGTTGTAGTAATGTTTCCGGAAAAATTGCGCTGGCGAATAAATCGTCTTAATTTTACTACCAAAATATTTAAAATTAAACAGGGAAAAAAAGTTGTTATAGAGCCGATTCAATTTGAAATCTTAAAAAAGGCAGAAAAAAATTGACAAAATCGCGAAGCAGTACCATCTAATCACATGTTAACTACAAAAAAGCAAAGAGGGGTAACTCTTGCTAGGTGAACAACAAGATGCCTATTGACATTAGAGTCAAGGACTCGACGGTAGGGAGAATGATTTGATTCTCTATTATAGAATTGTATGTATACGTGCCAGGAAGCCATCCTTTGTTGACGTCACTGCCAGAAAAAAAACCCCAAAAAACAAGTAAGACAGGGAAGGGAATAAGCAAAGACGCAAGCAAAAGTGGATTTCAAACAATTGCATCGATATATAGGAGGGGTCGATTAACTCAACGTAAACAATTCCAAATTTCATTTGTGTCCTTACGCCTTTTTCTCTAAGTATGTATCACGTGATTTCAATACCCAAAACTGTATCCTTCGTGAAGTATCTTGAATTAGTTTAACTGTATTTTATCATACAAAGGCAGAGAAAGTTAGCATCAAACGACAAATGTGGAATAATTTGTTCATTTGAAGTAGTTTAAATTAACAGAGACAATCTCAACAAAGGCTGAAGACGGGTGCTATATTATTATTATTTTTATTATTACATGTATACCCGATGTGTCTAGATATATTTTATTTAAAATCAAATACGGCGAACCTAATACCATAGAATAACGACACATATTTAGTTGATAAGTAAATCACAATATAAAAAGGATGGAGTTGGCAAATACCAACGTGACCAGATCTGTCGTAACTAACTGTGTCAGGTTTATAGGATTTAATAAGCCGAAGTTTCTTATTGAGACACAGTGACTCCATATTGCTGAGATGCTGCTTTGCTGACATATCGGTACTACAAACTCCAATCAATACAATATCTTATCACAGTCGTGTCTCGCATTTTAAAATATTGACAGTGGCTGTTCTAACCATCTATACTAATCGATTGGAGAGAACTTTGCTTTCAAATAGTAAGTAAAATTATCAATGGCAATATTAACCGGTTGAATTCAGTGAGACTTTAGAAGTAATCACGAAAGATCTGATGACCCTTAGAATTGCTTGTTGTACAACAGCATTTATCACAATGAAGTCGTTTTACAATGCAAATACAATTTTGGAACTACATGTCGTGCTTTGAAATGACCAGATAATATTCGCCAGAAGTCAGACAGAGCTGTGAAAGCGTAGTCGCACGAATAAGCAGCCGCTGAAAAGCCGCTGTTATTTCCGAGGCGGATAGGATGGTGAAAATCTAATATAAAATCAATAACGAATAGCATCCGCCTTTATTTGATCTCTCTTTTCATAATAGTCATTGATCAAAACCAAGCGGCTTGAGGGAAACGTTTACTAAACTATATGGAGTGAACGTAAATTGGAACATAGGCGGCTGAATAAAATGTAAGCCAGGATTTATCAATTTATAGCAGTCGCTTTTCGTGGAAATTATCTGCTTGACGGAGTGAAAGGCGAACTAAGATGGTTGGATAGTGTTCTTATGTACCAACCTAATCACTTCTCTGAGCCCTTCAGCCAATGACGTGTAATCTAGCGGAAGTTGATGTTGGCAAACAGATCGGAGAGCGTCAAAGAGACGGCTGTCTACGTGACCCCTTAGTCCGCTTCTAGGGGCGGAACTACGGTCGTGCGCCAGGCGATTCGCCATCGACCTGTCCTGTCCTTCAAGAACAATTTCACCGCGAACTTGTACTGAGCAGAAGCTCAAGGGAAACCATCTGTTCGTGTCCGTTGTATTGACACAGCTTCTTCTTGGAAGTTTTAGTTCTGTGGTAAAATGAACAGCAGTTTGTTGAAGCAGGCATATTGGACTACTTTAGAAGAAAAACAATTAGAATGTTTACAAAGCGTTAAGGAGACGTCTCCAAGACAAAGTAAGTAACGTATATCTATGCTTATTATGCTACTGGCTCCAAATGAGTTTAACCTTGTAATGTTAACAATTTCAACTCGGTCATTTGGATTTATGGTAGCGTTCACCCTAAAAGCAACATCTCTTGGACGACTAACTTGCTTCAATAATCGTTATCGACAATTATACTATAAATGTGTAAAATTTTAAATAATTCTTAATCACGTATAAGCAAATTTTTTACAATATCTGTAACCAACAATAACTTACAATATCTGGTTGTTAAACCTAGAGTTATATTGCCTAAATACAATGAAGGCAGATTTCGCAAGAAGTCAAGTCTCTCTTGATAATAAAATAGTTTTACCATTCGTGATGTTGGCAATATCAACTCGATTATCATAGGCTATTACACTGATCACTGAACAAACTGGAGTGTCTTCATTATTATTTACCATAAGTTACAGAATAACCATTTAATCTAAAAAAATAAGAAACTCTTATGTATAAACTTAAAACAACTATTCAATATGTATTTAGTTAATATAAGGCATTGTTTTACGTCTGCATGGTTTAATGGAATCATGAGGATTTTCTGCATTAGGCTTTTCATTATTGAAATTCAAACTACCGGTAATCATTTACTTTTTATGTTCCATAGGCAGGAGTAAACAAACCTTATACGACATTGCTGTGTAACTTGGAAACTTATAATATCACATTTTTGCTATTATTTCTTGGTATAAAAAAGCTTAATTAAACATTATGACCTGTAAATATTGCAAACATATCATCTCTATAGCCTCCTCATTCCCATCGCGAAACATCGGAAATTATTTGCTAAATATTGCTCTTCGTATATGTTCGTATCACACGGAGCAAGAGACACAATATTGCTACGATATTGTCTCAGTTGGTTTCTCTTTCATGACAAACCTGCGTATTTGCCGTTATTAATTAATTCGTTGATTTCTCCTGGCACTTATTTGTGAGTCTTTACCAATTTTAATTCACTGGGAGTTTCTTCTTGCCGTCTAAAGTAATGTGGAAGCAAGGCGGTCAGCTAGATATTTGGTGTTAGTACCCCTGTTTGGTCAGAAACCAGCAATATAAAACAATGTTGGACTGTATTTACGTTGAAATCAAGAACAAGCCCCGGGCAAACATTGGAGTCCGCACAAGTCATGTGTAACCTGCTCACTGATGTCGACTCACGAGAATAGCCTAGGGACCTCTAAGGCAGCATTTAACAAAGTGAAGTGTTCTGGTCTTGGAGACATTTGAGACGTTATTATATCAATCACCAGCTGTTTTATTGAACTGACATTATGAACAAGTTAAAATGTATTTTGTTTGGTACTCAGCATCCAGGAAATTAGACACCTGGACCCATCTCATGTTTAGCTCTATTCAACATTACAGTGATTGTCTGAACATATCTGTTGACAATTAAATATTTTTCTACTTGGCTGTGATATATTTCAGCTGATTTTCGTATAGGAATATATTAATCCTGTACAAAAACAAAAGCATAATGAGATAAATATTTACCTATCTAGTTTTTGCAGGTATAGATACGCCTATACATGCAATTAAATAATCCAACTGTTTATTCATAATGCGCACTGACTAACAGTTAGATCAAGATTTAAAAAAAAAACATATGAAAAATATACAGAGGATTGCACCTATAATATACAGAGGATTGCACCCTGGATAATGATTACAATCATCACGAATTTTAAATAGATTTTCTAAGGCAATTGCTATTAGTTTGGCTGTAAATGTTCTCGATAAATTGGGACATAATTCACCAAACACGGGAATGCTTTAATCTTGTCCAACTAGGATTACTTCATTCTCTACATAAGGTACGAACATTAGGACTTCCACTGGCCTGGCTAGTACGTCCCCTTTGATCACCGTGCTTGTTTATTTAACGTTACTTATCACATGGTGTGAAATCGTTACATTGCCAACGGTTTCGACGTTTACGCTACATTTACCCGACACAGCCCCTTTGAAGATTCCAGTCGACAATATTACCATTTCTAGCTGGTAACGATATGTCGTCCTATTCCGTATTGCCTATTGCTCAAGCCCTTCTCAACATTGCTCGGATCAAGTTAACTGAGAGGGAAAGTTCTGCTATATATTAAATATCACATTATTATCTTATAATAACACACGCTGGGAAATGTGTAAAGGTCATAGGTTCGCAAAACACTGACTATGTAGGTTAAGGCTCTCTTTTCCCGCTGCTCAAGTGTAAAACATCTCTATGAACGAGATATTAATCCATTTTTGAGAACACATATTATTCATTTATTTTAATTATAAGACGATATAAATAAAGTATTCCGGTGTAACACATATGATTTACTTGTCAGATAAATTGTGTGTATTGTTGTGTATCCTGGATTGTCTGTAAGATCGCGTCAATTTTTTTTTTTTAAATTACTGTGCTAAACGTCTGTATCAGTCACTGTCAAACTTCGAAGAACGGTTCATTACAGAAGCTGTGGAAGTGGCTGCAAAGATCGCCTGGTAGTTTTGACGAGGCTTTCTAACAAACACCCAAACTACCGTTCTTTCATTTACTTATTTATTTATTTATTTAATTTGAGGTTATCGTCGTTATCAGGGGTAGTTCACTTTGAGTTTACAGTGTGTAGTGGAAGGCCGCAAATACACGTTGTAGAATATGATGAAAAACTAGGAAGAAACCTCGGCAAAGCTATCCGACGAACTCCACAGCGACCAGAATACCTAACGTCCACAGGGGATTCAAGTCAATTCCGTGTATGGTGAAGAGGACTCAGATGTCCAGCGCTCAACCAACTGAGCCACGGCGCCGCCCTAAGTATTTTACAAGAACTCTCCATATTAAAATGATAATGGATACAGCTGGCTTCATTAGCAAGAATTGAAACTAATTATCAGTTTGTTTTCATACAGTGTCCCTTTGGAATCGAATGTGTGAGGCCTGTTAATCCGGTGAATTAATGACTAGATGTGTTACTGCGCAGTCTTCAGTAAACACCCATTAATTACTGCTTGGTTCCATGTGATGCTCTCGTTTACTGGTTTTAGTGGATCTGATTGCTGCATCTTACTAACACAGTCTCTTCGGGGCTAATATCTGTCTCATATTTACAAAATCAATGTCAACGCTCCTGAAAAGGGAACATTGTTGAGACAGCTGGTAAGCAGAAAACCATTGGCATGATTGTGAAGTTTCCTAACTATTAATTGCATTTGTGTTTGAATCAATCGGCTTTATTATCATAGCATAATAATTGAATAAAGAAAATCCGTTCAATTCCCAACCGCAAAGGTTTTGTGGTGGATACTGGATTATTATACAATTCTACAGGGATATTCCCTTTGACATGACCATATAGTATTTACATTGCTTGATCAACGATAACCTCGTTGACATTATGCTTGAAAACGACGTTAGAACCCATATCGAAATATCGCTAGAGAAATAAACAGAACTTGTTGCAGTTTATAACGCAAATCAAACTTTCCAAGATGCATCTGGACACGAGGAATATTTTGCGGTTTTTGGAATAGCTCTGAGATGACGTGTATCGCTGGTATTCGTCAAGAGAGCTGTTTACTCAAATATTAATTGATCCTTCTCCTCCTCCATTGAATATTGTCAGTACTTAATGTCTGTTAGGACACATTAGGCTAAAACGCCCTGTGACCTAATGTTCTAAATAGGTAATTCTTCAAGCCCTGGTGATAGACCTTTATATTTTGTTGAAGGCCTAGTAACGGATTGATCTTTTTGCCGGCATTTATTTCGCGTCTATGACCGTGGATAGGCGATGTATGATATAACTTTAGATACTATATAGAAATAAACTATTTCAATCAATAAAATAAAAATATCTGTTTTGATCTTTTATTGCTTTTCGCCGTTTTGCAATCCTTTCTAAGGTCGCGGTTCAACATGACTGTTGGGAATTATTGATTGCCATTTACCTAACGTTCTCGAACGTCGATTAATTCCACAAATGATTGCATCATAAATAAAGAAAAGCTATTTCCAGGCTGTATCGGAAGTACCCATAGTCCAATTTCTAAACATTATTCAAAACTACTTCTTTATAAACAATTTAGAGAAAGGGTGTGTCTTTTATAACATATTTTATCTTTGTTATGAAACAAGATATGAAATTTGCACGTGATGGAAGTAAGATGATATTTGCATTCCTTAACATATCTTGGGCCCGGTCTTTGTAGACCAATAGTTTGTTCCCGTTATAAGAGATAGGTCTGCAACATAAATGTAATTATGTGATAAAAATGTCATATCTAGGTTCTATCTAATACCGTTTTGTGTCGATTCATTTCATTTCATGTATTCACCAGGTTCAAGGGCTTAAATATAATAACTATAATAACGTTTAAACACATACATACCAGCATATCCATTATACAACGCAATAACAGGTTAATTGAGTGTCGAGTTCGTAATCACTGACAATCGTAAAAAGGCATACACAATATCTGCCATTCAAAGTCAACACAGCCATCTAAGGCAACTCATCCACATAAGAGATTAATAATAATGATAATAATTAAAACACACCAAAAAACAAAACAAAAGAAAGACTAACGACAGCGCAGGTCTATTTTAATTAGGGGAGCCTTCTTTAAATGGATGTGTATGTGATACATGTGTATGTAAGAAATATTTGCCAAATGTCTTCATCTAAGCTGATGTACTTTTGGCGAGATGACAGCCAGACCATCTTGATCATTATGATCCTGATGTTATGTGCACAGATCTACTGGTACACACGGGATGAGTTGGCGGGGTCCACCAAAATATAAGGCCAAGTAAATCATGACCATCAAGAACTAGTACCAACAATAGCTGCATTAATTCATTCGGTAAACCGATGAGTCATTTATGGTTGTAACGATCGTTTGTCGATTTAAAAATGAAAAAAAAAGTATGTGCTGTAAAGGTTTATCTGTGTAGTTTACCTATTACATTGGATTATATGTTAGATATTTTTTCTCAACAGAGCAATCACGGGTAGTCCGTCGTATTTTTCCATGTTTCCTGTAATCACACGAATAACTATATCGGCTCTATCAAGGTTCTATGAAGAGTTTTAGTCTCAGTCTCACTTGATGTGGTGGCCTGAGATGTGTTTCCAAACATTTCACTTCATCGAACCTTTCAACATTTACATCATCGGCCAACCCAAGTTTATCAAGTCAGTTATATGAGTTTTAAATCCAGTGAGCACGTACTAGCAATAAACCGCTATGGATTAGACTAAGCAGTTTAAATAAAAATTAGCAAATTTCATTACATATCGTTGGGTGATAAACACATATAAACGACAGTGGCAGGTTTACACATCTCTCAACGGTTAACTTAGGACATCAACATTTTTCGTTTTTTTTTAATATTACCTACAAACTAAGACTGGCGTGGCAGAATTAAAATAATATTGGAAAAACATATCATTACAGATAAGTATATATTCCAATGCGGCATTCCAAAATACTTCCCCCGAAGTAACATTTGGTAACTCTTCTATTATTACTAAATTAATTTACGGATGAATATAATTTCCGGGGGTGGCGCCGTGGTTGAGCGTTTTACCACGGAATCCCATTCACTGTATCCTGAATATGTTCGATTCCCCCTGTGGACCTTGGGTATATAAGGGACGTTTTCCACTGAACGTGGAGTTCGCGAAATGCTTTTTGACGAGGTTTCTTCCGGTTTACCAACATTCATGTACGCCGGCAACTCGAAGTCTCCATATCAGTTAAATCCCTTAAGTACAGCGAATCAAATAAATAAACTATAATAATAAAATATTATAATAATAATATAATTTATATTAACATTCGCCAATACTTGCATGTTGTCAAAATTATCGTTCACAGTTAATCAACTATTCTTTCCAATATAATATACTCGTGATAGGTAAATATGGAAGTGCTTGTATCAAAGAGAATGTGACAGTGACTTCTTAGAAACATCAAATAAAGTCTATTATTAGACCGTATAACGCCAGAGACCTCCAGACGGTTATTGAGGATAGGCTTATATAATTGATATTAAGTTCCGATCTATTACATCAACTTCAGCAGCTAAACTACTATACAGTGACAATCATATCATACGTACACCAAAATTACTGAACTAAACCGGAGAAGTAAAATGTGTTTTAGCGTTAATGTGTTCTATATTCTTCATTTTGAATTCAGCTAGTGTCCTAAGGCTTGCGCTTTGACAATTTACTGAGACGCTGTGTTTGAGAGTTAAAGGTAGAACAGGAATACTATGTCTGATAAATGTTGCGTTGATGTGTGACTGGTGGTACATTATTTAGTTGATTGTGTTGAGGACAAGAGGCATAGGATGCTATATTGACATGGGATCGGGAATAGCTTTAGGCAGTATTGTCGTTTCATTTGATTAATAATTAATTCATTCGTGTCTCAGATTGGCTTATCAACCTTGGCAATATAATGATTGTATACGTCATACTATGATTGTATGTATGTTAATTCTCCCAATTGAATCGTCGTTTTGCTATTTATTATTTCGGGGTTTCTGCCTCGTGTTTTCTTGTTAAATCTCAACATATAAGGGTTATTTCTTTAGTGGCAAACATAACAACATAAATTCGGCCAAATGCTTCATGGACAAGAAAGAATAAATAATACATTTTAATGATCACTGTCTGTTTGATTTAATGCTTAACGTTGGCATTAGCTTGGGAATTTGCCACGTGGATTTTTGTCTTTATTAACATTGACAAAGCGCTGAAACAAAAGTTATTTTATTAAACAGTTAGTAATAGGGTATATGGGGTGTAGTTTTTCCGCATAACATCAACACTTTTGTCCAATAGTATTAATCACAGATGTTATCCAACAGCTGTCAATAGAGTGAAATATTCTAAAACCCCAATCAAACAAAAACAGAGTTATCCCACGTTACCATTAAACCAAATTATAGCGTTTTAATATAGTGTTTGGGCTTTTTAGACAGTGTTTGATGAAATAAATTATATGGAACAAGTACAGACTAAACAGGAAGACCGACCGACTTGACTTAAGCAGGCTGATATTTGTGCATTGAACGGCCACTCTTCTACTCCCTCTGTCTGACAATGACAATAAATAAAAGTCCACGGGAAGAATGAAGATGTTCTCAATTAAGATAATTCCGCTTCGGAGTACACAGAACTCAGCACTGCTCCTACAATGTTTTCAACAGGTTACAGCTTGACGCATCCTTATCGTTTAACACATTTACTAAAACTGTAAACAGGACGTAAACAATGATATATTTGATTACGACCACCATGCTATTGTAAGATCGAGTTGGTTTGATGGGCTCTTCGTTCTTTCAAAATAACAGGAAAGAAACGGTTAATGGTCCTTGAAATTTGACAACGCGTCATGTGTGATATATCGGATAAATTAACATCAAGGCGACATTCTCAAGTAGTCAGATTGTGACCTGGACCGTATAGTCAGCTGGAACGGCAAAAAGAACAGAAAAATATGACAGGGCCTGTAATATTGACGGATAAATTAACCAAGGAAAAAATACTGAAGGGTGCTTTAGCTTGATTTCATGTTAATTGACTCTGTAACTGTACCTAAATACAGCTATAAAGTGATACATTTAGCATATTTTGGGTCATAGAATATATTGTTCTGTCGATAAGAGTTTCTTGCACTTCCAAAACTGCCTTTAGATATTCTTGATTAATTATCACGTATGGCACAAGCCACCCGTTAGACACTTTGGCACAGGTCCTTATATCAGCAGGTAATCACTGTGTAGCTTGGCCTCTACATAACTGATTAATTAATTGCAGGGAGTCGAGATATTTCTGAAGCAGAATCCGAAATAAAGAAACATGATTAATTAACACCACAGGCTAATATACTTCTGTTAATACAAATATTGTCTTCTGCAAACCTTTGGCTATATCACACAAACATTGTTTATTGCGTTTGCCTTTTTGTGAAATCATCAAGGGTCAAAATACTCGTAATATATATTTTGGACGTCAAGTACATTGTCACCTGACAATAAGTGTATTTGAGAGTTTTCCGTAAATTTAACAATCAGGAAAAGAAAATCAGTAGAAGTGACAAATAAAGGCTGGGTCGAGACACATGATATTTATATCAGTCGTTTCGCCTCCTGTATAATGAAATAAAAGCAGTAAAGTTGATATCTCGCGTCAAGATTAACAAATCATTGTGAAGTTTTAGTGGCGAAGGAAAGAGCAGGAATCCACTGTTATAGTGAATACAGACAACTTAAGTGGATTGATATTCTGATTGCAGATGACAGTTATGACAACGCTATAGACGGCAGACTTTTGTAATTAATACACGCCCGTGGCCCGTTGGCGGATTCTTTTTTTATAACTGGAATCATATCCATCATTTAGACACTCCGTGATATATATTTGACATTGAAGCACAACCTTGAACCCTCGATATTACAATTACGCGTTATTTATTATACTTTGCGTGACAAAGTCATTTTACATTCCACCAAGAAGTCAAGCTTCTCGCTCGGCCCAGGCGGCAAATGAAACCATTAACGATATTATATTATCGTTTTCTGCCCGTTCATCATTACATTTCTAATCACAATTGGTGTCAGTAGGGTTATATTTACAGAACAGTCACGATTATATAACCAAGGATCTATACAGTTTGTGTACAAGCAGATAAGAAAGATGTAACCAAGGATCGCTACAGGTTGTGTACAAGCAGATAAGAAGGATGTAACCAAGGATCGCTGCAGGTTGTGTACAAGCAGATAGGAAGGATGTAACCAAGGGTCGCTACAGGTTCTGTACAAGCAGATAACAAAGATGTATCCAAGGATCGCTACAGGTTGTGTACAAGCAGACAAAAAGGATGTAACCAAGGATCGCAACAGGTTGTGTACAGGCAGATAAGAATGATGTATCCAAGGATCGCTAAAGGTTGTGTAAAAGCAGATAAGAAGGATGTAACCAAGGATCGCTACAGGTTGTGTACAAGCAGATAAGAAGGATTGATGATTATTGCTGTAAATCTATATTTACAGAACAGTTACGATTATGTAACCAAGGATCGCTACAGGTTGTGTACAAGCAGTTACGAAGGATTTATGATTATTGGTGTCAGTAGGGTTATATTTACAGAACAGTCGCGATTATATAACCAAGGATCGCTACAGGCTGTGTACAAGCAGATAAGAAG
>JAVFBZ010160839.1:573-17769 GCA_032466195.1 Katharina tunicata | reverse complement strand
TGTTTGTCTTTTTAGTCGTGTTGAATAGAAACAATCCGAATGAATGTCTTGTTTCTACATGCAGACTTGTTGTATATATAGAACTATATACCCCTCAGGTGTGTATAAAGGCTACATACCTGTAATCATTGAGACCTGTATACAGTATTGCCGTATTACATATTGTATGCCTTATAATAATTGAGAACTGCTGGATTTATTGACACCATTTCAGTGCAGATATTATCGCGTTTATCCAACGGTGCTTTTATCTGCATGGTTCAAAACGTTGCTCGTCAATAAATCCAGGACTTGAATATCGATGAAGACCTTGTAATGCTTTACGACCCCTGCCTCTAAATGCTATCAAAAACAAGTAGTATATCATTTGCTATTTATCGGACTTTGTGTTTAAGGATATGAGTGAACGGACAGTGTGCTTATAGACATTAAACATCAGAGTTGTAAAATCATGTGGCACGTACAGAATGTCACGACAGAGTAGGGCGTGACGGAAAAGTTTCGATTAGTCACGGTGAACTGTTTTTAAGGCGAGACCGTCTAAGTTACAAAATAGAGCATGCGTTATGGTGTAGCGGGCAACGCCCTGCATGGGAGATATAACCATAGAGCGCATTGAAAGGAGCGTATAACACCTTAGTAACTGCACAACAACCAAACAAGTTCACCATGTAGCCGTGAAATCCAAATTTAATTTGTGTTGCGTTTTCCTCTGTTGTTGTTTTTCTCCTTCTTCTTCCGTATATTTAAAGTATGAGATTGCACTCGTGTCTATGCCTAGTTTTTAATTCAGCTTCTTGATGTTTATTTCAGTAATTTTGTTAATTTGACGCAGACCATATCGTCAAAGTGTTTATTTACTTAACAGGGTGCCCAGTATACAAATATACTCCATCAACTGTGTGTTCATTTTATTTTCAAGGTAATCAAATAGGTACCGGTACATAAAACAACTGCACGTTTGTGTGACTATTTTATATCCCTCGTTCAGCCTATCGGTCAAAGGTCACTCTCTGGGACCCTG
The DNA here is from genome assembly GCA_032466195.1 of Katharina tunicata. Lineage (NCBI taxonomy): Eukaryota > Metazoa > Mollusca > Polyplacophora > Chitonida > Mopaliidae > Katharina > Katharina tunicata. Next base: position 16,745 of record JAVFBZ010160839.1, on the reverse strand, counting down.
GTTTTGGGTGGAAACATAAAAAAAATCACAGACATGCGTCAATAATTTATGACAAAGGATACAGGCAAAATCTATACGTCCTGTGAACAATAAATAAGGATTACAGGTTGAATCAATCTCAAAAATATCGACAGGTTTATCCCAAGGTCCATTTTATAGTTTCGGTAAGAATTGGACATCAGCTCCGGGTTAAAGAATTAGAGCAGAAACATTACTAGACCTATAGGTGACCAATGTAACAATCACTTTTTATTCTCGCAGCTTAAATTCTCTAGCGGACATATTGTCATACTGTTTGGTATAATGACCTCTACAGAGTCCACATCAAGGTCAATGTCAACAAAATATGATATGGTATTAAGTAATTAGAATGATTAATGTGCGAATTGTTTATTGCTTCATACGGGTTTATTGACCTGTAAGAATTGCAGATATCTATTAGGTCTGCTTGAGATTAATATTTGCTTGCTACTGTTTTAGGGCCATCATAAATGAATCCCTTTTTTGCATTTAGATGTTTAACATATATACTAAGTCTAATTGGATTACAACAAGTCTAATTGGATTACAACTCCTGTTTTATTATAATAATAATATATAGGCAACTTGTTAATATCGGTTCTTGGATCGAGTGGTCTGAGATTGATGTTAACATATTATATGTTAGTATATGTTGCGCAATAATAAAGCGGTAATTTTAATCCATATATATATAACAAGAAGAAAAGATGGGCGTTACTTTACAACTTTTATAGAAACAGTTTTACTCCGTAGAAGATGTGGAAAAGTAATACCCAATAGACTGTAAAATAAATAATACAATTCTCTCCAACTCTTAAGATGTCCTCGCAGGCCACTAAGCTATGGATGTTCATTTTTTCTTAAATAAGTTCATATGTTATGTATGCAAATAATAAGATTTTATATATCTCCTTCCTTGGTAAAATAAGCTGTAAGTTGCAAAAATTCACAGATAATAACAAATGAAGAGCTTCCGCCAATTCGATTACCAATTTAGACACACAGTCACGCATGACGTGAGAAACTGTGATCTATGTTTGCGGTAATTTATTCTAACTGCTTGTCTAGACAACGATAATCCGCTTGTCTTGGTGTAATTAACAAGGTAAAACAAAGGGTATTTAATAATGTATAATAAGATATTGTAATATGTAAACACTGGTTATTATATATACTTATAATCCGTGCATACAATCTATTGGAAATTTGAGAAGCAAATATTTTTGTAAATTTAGGAGAAGTCTCTCAACTAAAAGTTTGGAGCATTTTACTGACAGAAAATCCGCGACGATCGGGCAGGCAACAAAACGGTTGATGTCGGCTTCCCTAAATCATTCAGAATATTAATACTACTGATATTAACGAAAACATTTTTTTTTTATATTTGCAGGAAGCAATAATGCTGGCCTCAGCATAATATGAAAGCTTCCTTAGGTGCACGCAGTAAAGGTGTGAATCAAAAGTAGGCCTTCCTGGTTTCGTCTCGTCTGGAGGAATATATATATGTTTGTGTGGGGTTTTACGCCGTACTTAAGGCCATTTCACTCATATTCAAGTCCAATGGGTGAAGAAAAAACACCCTGAAGAGAAATATAGCGAATGGAGTACAAACAGGTTCAATTTCATATATATTTTTTTCAAGAGTAGTCACACTGGCACAGGGATATCGACTAATAAAAGCGGATAAATTACCTCCTGTTCTAGATAAATTCTCAGAGACAAGTTTCTAGGTAGATCTGAATCTTGGGTTGTATATATATACCTCCATCGACGACGCTGATTCGCGTCGGTCTTATTGGTAATATACAAGCATATCCCAGCAAGGCATTAATTTGTAAAACATGGCGCTATAAGTAAACAATCAGTTAATAGCTGGAATGTTTGTATCTCATGAATGTGAAATCTGCGTGTCAGTCTTTTTTTTTTATTTTTTCACCAAAACAAAGTTTTGAAGAAACTGAAATCCATGCATAAGGCAGATTTCTAACGTAATTTTTATTTTCTTTAACTCTCACTGATTATATTATAGTTTATTATAAAAAAAAAAAAATGGAACCATTATCATGATTCAACCAAGGAGCTAAAAAATATAAGGATACATCTAGGTAGCCATTAACCAGTGTCGGATTACAATCAAAATAGTTCAGTTATTTTATTTTTAGTCTCTTAATTCTGGCATCCTCTTCGCTAAAGTGAAAATACTACAATCGGAAATCGACCCTAACACCTCTTTAAATTCACAGAATATATAGATAAATCAGTTTCATTGAATATGCCTCTATGCTCAGATACATTTACCAGAGTCTGTCCAGTAATGTTACATCAGTTAATTAATAATTCACCACAGAGGAGAGGAATCATTGTCCAGATGCAATTAGACTCTTCTGGATAACATTGAGCAGGTGGTTCGCCTATAAACGCGTGGGCGGTTGATTAGGTTTCTTTTGTGTTTACCGTTTATTCTAAATGACTTGGGAGACACTGGGACTATTATGTCCTTTTGTTGACTGCGTTTGAAAATTGGAAGTACAACAGAACGTAAACAGAGTCTGCATTAAGCTGTGTATATACGGGGTGTTTGTATTGACTGGTCATTAAATGTGATGTAACGCATTTGGATTATTTAGCCATTTGAGGGCAGAACTTTAAAAAGATGTATTGCAGACAGACTTACAAAGGACCCATACACCTTACCTCAGACATATACATTTTGCGTTATTCAAATTAAGGATATTGTGAGGAGAATTCACGTTAGATTCAAAACACCCAAAGCAACCTATGTATCTTTAAATGTAAATCACAGCTTGTCACTTAAACAGATATTCTTATGGACACAAATGCTTAAGTTAATATTTATTTCCCGATGTTAGGCCAACAGGACTATAAGTCCTAGTTATAGACCATTGGCCAGCTTTATTGAATGAGGAAAACTGGATAGAACCAAAGAAGATCCCGGACCTTCCATCCGCTGGTAGCTGAAAGACCAACCCACCCATGTACATACTGTCCTCTTGGAGGTTTGAACTTTTATGAACAGCTCCAACTGTTGCAACAATAAGTTTGCAATTTCATTCGTTCAAAACAAATAATATTTTTAAAAAAAATCATATTCCTGTTGTCCTCACGGGTTTCGATGTCAGCATGAACCTCCCTCCAAATACCGGTGGGTTCTTCAAGATACATTTTACACCCACTCCTGGTGGTGAAATGCATTTCAGGCATCTCAACACAAGAAACGGGACATGTTATCTTCAGGCAGTGAGGGATTCTAAGGACAGAGAATTACACGGCACCATCTGGACATGTGACATAAAAACTGTGCTAACTATTTCCTGTTACACTATTTAAAGCTGGGACCAGATGTAAAATTCTATATTTGAAATAAAAACACCTTCTTGCGTCATCAGACGGTATGGATATCGGAACCTAGTACAAGACTCGCAACCCGTCATTATTTGAGACAATATATAAACATATTAAGTGACATATATGTGTGGTGTTTGTTGTGATCTGAATTGCAAAAACAATAAAACAATACGATTATTTAATTCTTCGCGTGTTTTGTTATTCTAGATATTAAATGAGATGTCAAGTAAGCATGACGAGTGGCTCTTAAACTAAATTAAAAACATCCCCTTACGTCAATGCTTGGTCGGCATGCGGAGTCTGGTGACAGAATGTAAACAAGACAGGCTTCCATAATACGTGGGCGTTTGTTGTGGTGCTATTCAGAAACTGTAGAATATGATGTCCAGTGTGAACACGTATTTAATATACAATATACCTACATATGTTATATAACACTCATCTTATAGCTTATGACATGTAATGAAGAAGTCGAAATCCATAAAGTTAATTGTATTTGTTATATCAGCAACTTCTATATTGTCTATATATCAACAAGTTGCTTTTAAGTGTAAATGCAAATGTGCATTATGTGCACAAACACGTTTCGTAGAAAATGACGATATAAATTGTATATAAAATTTATCTACTTATGAGCACTATTTTTTTTCTAAAGCTTACATTTGAAAACATTATTAAGGTTTCCATCCAGTTGCCATTACTTTGATGTAGGTCTTATTATGGTTGTAACAATGGAAACTTTTCTCTCATGAAATATGACATTGTATATAAATTAAAAGCAAGTTCTTAGGCACAATCATCAACATCTTTGTATCGGCCTATATTTTCATTAAACGTAAAATAAAACATGCTATACCTAAAATATTTTTAATTCCAACCCGATTTTGTCACAGTGCTGATTTGGATCAAAATGAATGTGGACGTTTTCTTCGAAATATCCTATATACGAGTAAATATTAATAATTGCATACTGACAACGTGTGCTTTCGTATGTTAATCTTAATCAGGCTTATTGTAATCTTTCGATATAAGATAAGGTCCTGAAATAGATACATAATGCATGTGTTACGACTTCTTCTATAGCTACGCGGACATGAACTGTTTATTACACATTCCGCAGAATGATTCACCTATTACGGCTGTATAGCAGTATAATCTGCACATCTCGCCTGGAGCACTTCACCTGGATTAGCTGCAGGAGATTAGGATAATCTTGTAACAGGTGACCTAATTGAGGGATAATTAACACCTTGAACAAGAGACACCTGCGAATCTAAGTGCTTCATAAACTGGATTAACTGGTTGTCTAACTTCTCTAAATACATGAAGGTCACCAATTAAATAGAGTATATTACAAACGATAGATTAAAACAAGATTATTTATATTTCAAACCAATTCGTTGTTCATGCAGAGGCTTGCAGAAATGTATTAGCAATAATATAGTCACTGACGTATAAAACAAGTGCATGACTGAGCCTAATTTCTATTATACGAGCAGGAATAAAATAAAATGAACCTTTGCTTTACACAAATGTATTGATTATAACATGTACATTTTTACAAACCAACACACTCAGAAGAGTATTTTTCTTACCAGATAAAATATAAACACACCTTACAAATAAATCTCGTCTTATTACATTGTTATTGCTGCATTCATATACATGACACTTCACGTTAAACTGCACAGTGGTATTTGAAGAACAATATAGACAAACGAAGACATTTCCTAAGACATACACCGCCACATTCTAAAATAGAGAATTAAATCATTCTCCCTACCGTCGAGTCGTTGATTCTTCTCAATCTGGAAAAAGGTACGAGTCAATTTTAGTAGGAACCCGCCAGACACTCAAATCAGGGATTGTCCCTGGAGCCTCGTTATACCATGTGGGCTTAAACGGACATGTGCTGAGATGGCTTACAACTTAGTCCACATCATGCTGTGTATTTCTATTCTCTCGATCCTATACATCATCTACATAATCTTACATAGTATGCGAATTAAAGGTATGGAGCTTGAGGAAGAGAAAAGAAGCTCAAGTCAGAAGAGGAAGACAAATTCAACCAAGGCAAATTCGATGGGGTTTTTTTACAGGAGGAAGTTAACTGTTTTATGTAAGCCATAAACTCACCAGGACAAACCTAACTAGGTCAATTCTACGAATTAACAAGTAGTTTTAGGAAATGCATACGGTATACATACTTACTGTACATCGTCACGCATACACCTATTGAATATAGCAGGACGTACATTTGTAAATTTCCTTCTTGATTTCACAATAAAAATAATTTGTACTGCTTCAATATGGAGTGATGTATATATGCATGTACTAAACCATGCAGAAGCCCGAGAACTTCTGACTATAGACTGCTTAGCGTTTATGTTAATATATACTGTATAGTACGTGTTATCACTCTACTCTTTCAGTAAACAGTACATACATAAAGGGACAATGAGAACAATTAAGCTATCACTTTGTCAAGTCAGAAAATGTTACGTGCATGGTATATGTCAATCTTCCGGACAATTATCGACACTTCGACAGTCACGTCCACCCACAGTGGTCAATACCATCCAATTTGGAGACCCCTGGAATAAAAAATATATGAAGATTCTTACACAAAGAGTGGGTGTTGAGCGTATATGAAAGTCCCTATACAAGGACGTCATGCTGGTAGACTTGACATGCTCGCTTTTAATATACCTTCGCCAGTCAGGTAGCACATACAATGGGATGGTTTCCTTGCATATTTATACTGGTACAAAGATGATACAAGGGAAAAGTGCAATGAATTCAAACGTGGGAAGCCCAGTATTATTTTGTTAGTGTTTCACAATAGCCCCAACACGGAATTGAAAGTCTAGAGGGCGATTGTTGGAAATTCTTTTAATATATTGCGCAATAGTTTCACCCCGGAACTATCAGGCAATACTGTATGTAACTGGACAGTATTATAGGCCTATGTAGGATGACAAAATACGTTTGACCTGACCTTCAAACTGGGCAAAAACGGGAAATGTTTAAGTCGATTTATACTTTATTTAACACTATATATGAATTAATAATTTTTAAGTAGGCCTATACTTTCTGGATACAAGTGTTCGCATTTCCTTATCTTTTATAATAGTGCCTTATGAAAATTATTTTAAAAAATTCAGAGGAAAGCCAAGAATTGAAGTAGCCTTACAATGCTAGAAATACGAGATATGCCATTAAAAATGCAATTTAGCAATTTAGAACATAAGACTTATATATGGATCACAATTTAGAACATAAGACTAATATATGGATCACAATTTAGAACATAAGACTAATATATGGATCACAATTTAGAACATAAGACTAATATATGGATCACAACTTTTTTAGTACGAGTAGGGTGTTTTGTTGTAAGTTTTAAATTGTTATCAAACATTACGTTTTATGACGGTGATATAGGCCTATCTATACCGAAACGTCGTACTCATAATAAAAAAAAGAAGTTGTCTTCCATATATAATTCTTATGTTCTATGTCACTCTTACTTCTTAGTGCCACTCAAACAAGTAATTTAGCAAGTGCGTGTCTTTGTCAGCTTAAGGCTTACATTGTGCTTAGTTATCTGCTTTTGGTTATTCTTTTAAATTATTATTATTATTTGGTTGTCGTTGGGAAATCTAATATAACCTTGGCAATGTGTGTAAGTTTCCCACTGAATTAAGATTATAGTTTCTAACGGAACAAATTAAGATGAGGACCGTCTTTCAACTCAATGACATTGCCAATCAAACAAAAAATATATTCGAAGATTACATCACTTTGTACAAATTTTAGTAATATCGGTACTCATCACATGGTATTTAGACATAATCATTAGTTTTGTAGAGCGTCACAGTCATATTTAGTGCAAGTGGCATCATTTTATTTTGCGATTAGGCAATGCACTCAACTGTTATCACGGGGGCCAAAAGTAGGACGAGAATTTACTCAGACTACGCTAGGGCATGCCGCGCAAGCTCAAACAAGTTTAGTAGTAGTTTAGTGGCTATGTTTGGTCATGCTGAGGCGTTGAATGAGCCGGCTGCTATAGCGACCAGATTCTCTGCTTGATTTTATTGTCTAGTAGGTCAGATATATTTATGAAACATCGGGGTCACGAAGGGCATGTGCTATTTACAACGCCTCTTTTGATTAGTCAACTTTTGTGACGTATAGGGAACCTGCCGGTCTATTTTTAACCGTTCGTTTTGATTGGTTGTAAATGTGGAGCTGACGTCAGCCATGTTCAAAGAAGGATGTAACACAATAAAACGTTCATAGAGATTATACGAGGGGAAGGGGACAGACCTATTGTAATTTGCTCTCCGGTTTTTCAACAGACTTACCTCCTCGTTGCTATTCTTCCTGCTTGGATTGTTTATTTTAGTAACGGATTGCCCAGCTGTAGCTGCTAGATAGTTTTTGGTAGCAGTTTCTATAAATTTTCAGTGAGGATGGAAGCGGAAAAATTGATTACCATGTCTTTGGGGAAAATCGCCACATCACGTTGCCAACGAGGTGGGATAAACTTGCACCGAAATTTACTCGTGGCGAGCGTTTTACACAAAGCCAGGACTGTTTACATGATGGATGCCTACCAGCACATCATTTCGAGTAGAAAACAGAAGAAAGAAAGTGACGAAACGCAGCAGATTGTGCAAAATAAGCCGGACTGTGAAATCTCGAGTGAGGAGTCTCAGGCGGAAAGTAGGTCGGCCATGACGCACGCTGAGCCGATTAGTCACGCAGACAACAAGGAAAACTCACCCCCGTTAACCACGGACATTTCCCTCGACAAAGGATCGGTTGAGAGCGATAAACAAGGTGTGGATATTACTGATAATTCATCAGAGAGTGGAATGCAGACAGGGGTTACCGAGTGCAAACTTACTACGGAGAATTCGGTTGTAAATTCGGAAACGAGCTCTGAGAAAATGGATTCTCCTCTGAGAGAGTGTAGCCTGAGTAACACAAACAATCGACCATGTGCTTTAACTTGTTTGACCGGGAAACGACGCCGGTCACATTCGGGCAATAACGAGTCATCGGATATTATTAATGACGCAGTAATTGAATCCCCTAAAAAGGCAAGGTTGGACATTCCATCAAATGACGAATTTAACTCCGACGAAAAGGAAAATGTGGAAAATTCTAGTGACAATTTTTGTGATGAAAACATTGCATCTGTTCGAGATTCAAAAGTCACGTGTATTGTGACGAAAAGTTGTGACAAAAGCGAACCAATGCAGGCTGAAACTAGCCAAATTACGACTTTGGTCACGATATTCAACACAGGATTTAATGGACTGTGTACCAGAAATTCTAATTCAGCTGATCCCAATTTAAATGGACAATCACAAAATTTATCTTGTGCGACGGAATTAATACATGAATCTGTGCAAATACCGTCTGGCATAGCGCTTACTGTTTGAAAAATCTAAAAGAAAAGAAACACTGCTTTCTAACAAACAAAAGATGTATGGATTGAGCAAAGTTTGTATTTATTTTGTGGGCCCGACTCGCTGTATTGTGTCGGATTTGTGACGGCGCCAAGATTTCCCAAGATCTCAAACTAAGAGTGCTTTAATCGTTGAAACACCAGTTTTTATGACCACATCACGGCATGAACTTGACATCTATGTTTTTTCATTGTGTAAGAGAGAGAGAAGAATGAAGTAAGCATGATTGAGAGAAGAATGAATCATGCATCTTGATTTTGGCTTCATCTGTGACTGTCGTTCAAACAAATGACTGACTTTGCAATCCGAAGTAATATTTATTGCGTAATCCATAAAATGATCGAAAACTGCGATAAACATTTGCTAAAAGCTCAAACATTTGTTTGCCAAATGGCAAAATGTTGTGTTGGAAAGTCAAATATATTCCCTTCATACAAAGCAATGAGACAAGGACAATACGCAATATTAACAAACAAATTGTCTGAATTCACCAATCACTTAAATTATGTTATTTAAAACTCCTTTATCAGTAATATATATATTGTGTTCTCATCCTTCACTGAAATGTTTAATATCATGATGTCATGTTCATTTTTCATCAACTGAGTCATTTCCTGTCATATTTTTAATATTAGATCATTTGATCAATCCAATTTCCTGTGTTTAAACGCATTGTTTTACATAGATCTAACTGTCAACTAAAGAATTATATATTGATCAGGGATGTTTGAAGTTTTTATTAAAGTTATTACTAACATTAACTTAGCTTAAAGTTAAAGTTAACAAAAACAGATTAATTTAAACTGAGTAATAAGTTTAATGACTAAAAAAAGATTGCAAACTTACTGGTACTCTTAGTCTAACAAAGTTTATGGTTTAAGTCAGAGACTGATAACAAGTTTAAACAAAAAAAAAGATAACTAATCATGTTTAAAGAAACATTTAAAATCCATGCCGTGGATCGCTTAACTTTTGCTCTTGACTTTCAGTTGTATTTCACCTGCCGTCTCAGAACAGGTGTTTGAACCAGTCAAAGTCTACCAGTTAATTATTAACTCCTGATTAAATCTGTTAAACCTGTTGAAGCCTTTATAAAATCTTGATAATCAACGGTTCATAACAATTGTATTAGATCATTAATGTTTCCTTTGTTTATGAACGCATCTGTGTATTTTGGCTGTTAACTGATTTTTCTTTATGCTGAGGGAGCATTCAGCAGCCTGGGAAAATTCTCTTTGTTAGCAAATCACTGGCTATCAAATTGCACTGTGACAGGACAGATTCTGGCAGCTTTACTGTTTAACTTGTCCCTAACTTATTTTTTGTTAGCACAAAAAAACCTTGTGGCTGAGAAGGCCTAGCCAGGACAAAGGCTAGGCGAAGCTGTAGGCTACAAGGATAAAAACTCCTTGGCTTTTTGTTTGTTTGCCCAACAACATGTGTGGAGAGTCTTGTGTGCCCAGTTAAAACTGGTTCACATGGTGTCAGCACAAAGATATTTACAACCAAATGTGATCACTTAGCAATGGGGGGGAAATACTCAACTGGAAAACTGGAGTTTGATCGAGAAAACAAACCGAAATCTAGATGTCTAGTTTTTTTTTTTCTTGTTTTTTTTTTATTATTGCCGTTTGTTAAATCGTTACACATAATTATTGAATTAAAAACAAAAATAAAACAATAGCAATAATGATATTAAGATAATATTATAATGTTTAAGTTGCACTGCAGCATTAACATTGTTTTTATTAATTAAATACAAATTCTACATGAGCATAAATATCAAGTAGAACAGCTAGTTGTACTTGTTAAAATGAAGTTAATTATTCCATTCCTAGCAGAGGGGTTATTTTAAGTTGAAAGAGAAAATCGTGTATTTGTTGACATTTAATATTGAAATTCATGTTCATCTTGTTCACCCAAAGTATGTGTAAATTATTGTACAAATGAATATAAAAGTTATTTAAAAACTATCAAATAAATATTTTTGAGAACTAATTGATTTTTTGTTTTTACTGATTTTGCTATATATTTTAGTTCTATTTAGCTTTGTTTTGCATTGCCCTTATTGCATGGCTATAGCAGGTGGTTGACCGGAGCTTCCTGTGACCTGGAGATGTATCTGAGCTAAGGGGCACCAGGAAGCCGATATGTGTCCTGTCCTGTCCTTGGCCCGTGGGGCCTTTGTCTGCTCCCAGTGTTATTGGGGTTAGTTTCCTCCGCCCATTGGGCTGCCATGAGTGAAATGACGTTGAGTAAGGCGCATAGTGTTAGCCAGAAATCAAAAACAGGGTGTCTCAAATCACTTTTTTCAAAGAAACAGGGTGTCTCATTTTACATTTTTCCAATCTCTCCCTTGTTAAATTTGACTGAAATAGGGCGTCTCAAATAGATTCTCAAAGACACCGAGACATCCCTCTGGCTATTAACACTATGGTTAGGCGTAGACCTTCGATCAATCAGCCCCTTATTCCATGTCTGGAAGCCTGACACAGGTTGCCATTTTTATAGCATATCGCCATTAAATTGAGAAGGAAACGGAAAAAAAGAAGAAAAAAAGTGTAGTCGACTTCTAAAGTTAAAAACCATAGCATATTGTTACTAAAACTGCTGTTACACTTTTTATAGCATTACTCGTGCTCCGCTTGAAATACTGTAAGTAAAATGTATGGTGGACTCTACATGCTAATTTTGTTGTAGTGAACATTGATTCCATTGAAGTGTATATTGATTGAACTGCAGATCTATTAATTGTTCTGTATTATATTTGTACAGGATCGGTTTTTCTTGGGTTAAATTTTGAGTAATTTGGGTTATTTTAAAAAATGATGGCACAAAAAGTCCACCATACATTTTACCTATAGTAGTTCAATTTAATTGACTTTCAGCTAAGCCTACAAGAAATGTTATAGCCGTTTTGTTAACAACTTGATAGGGCCTGTAATTTGTCTATGACTCGTTTATTTCACCTTAATAAAAACGTTGCAACTGACACAGAACTGCATGCACCAACAACCGTAACCCCCAAAAAGTGGACCAGTACATTATATTGAAGTCCACTCTACAAAAACTGTAACTACATTACGGGACAGTTACATCACAAATTACATGTGTTGTTTGAAAGTGCAAACTGTGCATCCCTGGCTGTTTCGTGTATCAAAGCCTGGTTTGTTTATTTCTATGCATGTCCTTAGGGCGTAGACGCAAACTTAAGGCCAACAAGTGTGTCAACAAGAAAGAAAAAAGGGTACAGAAAAAAACAAAGTTTTTTACACGTTACTTAATTCAGCTCCACCCGGTTTTCTTTCTTCAGCTGTCATGATAAGTTGTCTGCAAAAAGTCAGATGCCCAGGCGTGCAGGCAAAATATCTTTTATTTTAATTCTGATGTTATCTGTGACCCTTTATGCGATACGTTTTCATGCTTTTAAGATGTAGGCTATTTAGCCTACATTTATTTATTTCTATACTCAGTTATAGTTTTTCAATTGCGAAAAAGGCGGAACGAACTTAAACAAATAAATTGTTTTTAGATAAAGAAGAAAACTAAATTTTAAAAAAAGACGTATGTTACATATTGATCTGAATCGGATTGCTGATCTCAACATCTACGCTCTTCCATTAATCGTCGCTATACCTACAAATACAAACCCTATTGCACCTGCCTCTGACACATGTGTGGAGGTTTTGACTTTATTTAGTTTCATCATTTTGGCACAACACACATATAGTCGTATTGACAGTGAAAATCTGTCGTCATTGAGACTGAAATCATTTTTGGTGTGTAGGGCTGGTCATCTGATCTTATATCAGTCACATGACGTCACATGACTCAGATTGACCTTGTTAACTTTAGTCATATTCACCATGTCAATGTCATTGGACCGCCGACGTAGGTCTGTTCTTATAGTTGTATTCGACTTGTTTTCAATTCAATATGACCTCAAATCCACATGCATATGAGTATATCTATCCCGGCAGACAACTTAATTTATAAACTGATTTCCTTCCATTCCATTTCATTTCTTCTCTTTTAACGAAAGGATAAAAAAACATATGGTATAAAACTATACCAATGCATACGGGTTATTATTATAACAGTAAATAATCCCATGTTTCGCTATAAAACGCCTCCCACATTATCGTTATTGGAAAGTTCAAATATTGAACAGCTGTTTGAAGTCATGATTTGCTCGACACACGATTTGAGTCTGTTTTATACCAGACATGTATGTAACACGTGTCTGGTATTTTACTGAGGAAAGATATACATACATACAAACGACCATTATATACCAATTAAGTTATATGAGCATATCCCAGATATTGAACCCGGGTTTTAGACTGTTAATTGTGTTACATATAGTAGATGTAACCCTGATACCTGATTTTTTTATGAATAAAATAAAATACCGTATTTTTGATTTTTTTTTTAATTACACTAGCCCAGACAGAATAGATTTCAGGAAAATTTAGCATGCTGAGACTCGTGCTGGAATCTCACCCATGAAAACTGTATGTGTGGACAAAAAATAAATATATATATATAATAAAGAGAAAGGAACGTAAAAAAAATGACAACGTTAAAGATGCGTTGACCAGGAAATATACATGGGCTTGTCACGTAAAAGACACATCCATAAATCACGCCTTAATTACTCGCTGATTTAATGCTTTATAAAGATATAATAGTTTGTCAAGGTTAGTTATTTAGTATAGGCTTTGTCTTTTGCAACAAAGTGACAAGTGATTAATTACACTGAAAACACTCGGAAATTACACAACTTTTCGAATAAATCACGTCGCAATAATCACGTGCTTACTCCACATAGCACGATCTCGTTAAGACGTGATTTTTCCGCGTGCCCAGCTCGTTGCAATCACCTGTTGATGACCTATATATAAAACGATTTTATTCACTGGCATATTTTGTTTTTGTAGCCATATGTGGGTACATAGTTGTATCAGCGTGAATAAGTCTAAACACATCAAAGTTAGTATAGGCTTATATTCTTTGTGTAGCTCTATACAGAGTGTTTGTTTATTTGTTTAATAAATTCTCGCGTATATAGTGTACTGGACTAACTTCACTATCATTATAGTGTGATGCTGTATAATAATGGGCCAACCATGTATATAGTTTTTAAAAAAAGAAGATTAACAAAATATGTAGATACCGAGGTAACGCTTGATATAACATATAAAAGTCACACTGCGGCTCATTAGCTGGATCCATGTGTAGAAATCCTTCAATTCTATAATGTTAAAAACACCACAAGAAAATACACAATTTTGAAAAGGTTTTCGTTTAAAACTTATTCATTTGACTTCAAACACCATAAGGAATTCAAACCACACTTTTAGCACAAACGTTATAAACTTAAAGTATATCACCCGTGAGTGTCATATAGGCAGACTGGCCGACCGACAGACAGACAGATATGCAGACAGACAGACAAGGAGATAATGCACTATGTGCCGTTATGCTTGACAGGCAACACAAAACAACTAATGAATGACGTGCGCATGACTGATTGTTCATTTCTTGAATTGATACAGAAACCGGTAACAACCGGTCTATGGGGAAACGAATTAACTTCTGGTGGACACAGTAATCCGGCATGACGTCGGCTTTTAATTACACGCAGGGCTAAAAGGAAACAAACGTAAGAGATGATTGGAAACTCCCGCAAACAATTCACCCGCCACATTTTTTAGGAGCGAATAGTTTGCTATAGAAGTTCATTCTGTATGAGAATTAAATTTTCATTTTAAAAAGTATAGATCGATGTGCATATAGCTTTATCGTTACACATATAGGGTGTATATGCGTATTGGCCCACCAACTGTAATCATACATGCATGCATTGTTATATCCAGGTCTTTATACTCAATTATTTATTGTGCTGATTTCATAGAACCAGCTGTTATAAAATAATCCATTATTGACTTGAATGTTGATTGTTTAGCCTATATCAATATAACGCCAATGGTATTTTTCCACCTCGGTTTAAAACTATCGACAGCTTCAGCTTTAGCTCTATAATTATAGAAATGTGACCAGACTTGTTTTGATGTTATGTGACCAGATTTGTGTTAATGTAATGTGTCCAGACTTGTTTTGATGTTATGTAACCAGATTTGTGTTAATGTGATGTGGCCAAACTTGTTTTGATGTTATGTAACAAGATTTGTTTTAATGTATTAATGTGAACAGACTTGTTATGATGTTATATGACCAGATTTGTTTTGATGTTATGTGACCTAGTTTGTGTTAATGTAATGTGACCAGACTTGTTTTGATGTTATGTGACAAGATTTGTGTTAATATATTAATGTGAACAGACTTGTTTTGATATTATGTGGCCAGATTTGTGTTAATGTAATGTGGCCAGACTTGTTTTGATGTTATGTAACCAGATTTGCGTTAACATATTAATGTGAACAGACTTATTATGATGTTATGTGAACAGACTTGTTTTGATGTTATGTGACCAGATTTGTGTTAATGTTATGTGGCCAGACTTGTTTTGATGTTATGTAACCAGATTTGTGTTAATGTATTAATGTGAACAGACTTGTTATGGTGTTATGTGAACAGACTTGTTTTGATGTTATGTAACCAGATTTGTGTTAATGTAATGTGACCAGATTTGTTTTGATGTTATGTGACCTAATTTGTGTTAATGTAATGTGACCAGACTTGTTTTGATGTTATGTGACAAGATTTGTGTTAATATATTAATGTGAACAGACTTGTTTTGATATTATGTGACCAAATTTGTGTTAATGTAATGTGGCCAGACTTGTTTTGATGTTATGTGACCACATTTGTGTTAATGTAATGTGGTCAGGCTTGTTTTGATGTTATGTAACCAGATTTGTGTTAATGTATTAATGTGAACAGACTTGTTATGATGTTATGTGAACGGACTTGTTTTGATGTTATGTAACCAGATTTGTGTTAAAGTAATGTGGCCAGACTTGTTTTGATGTTATGTAACCAGATTTGTGATAAAGTAATGTGGCCAGACTTGTTTTGATGTTATGTAACCAGATTTATGTTAATGTAATGTGAACAGACTTGTTATGATGTTATGTGACAAGATTTGTGTTAATGTAATGTGACCAGACTTGTTTTGATGTTATGTAACCAGATTTGTGTTAATGTAATGTGAACAGACTAGTTATGATGTTATGTGACAAGATTTGTGTTAATGTAATGTGGCCAGACTTGTTTTAATGTTATGTAACCAGATTTGTGTTAATGTATTAATGTGACCAGACTTGTTTTGATGTTATG